>JAQMYF010000002.1:32501760-32521564 GCA_030014195.1 Neosilurus mollespiculum | reverse complement strand
CAGTGAGAGACATGGCCGGCCTTTGATAACCCAGTTAGCTGCACTGGGGGACAGCAGTGACAACCCGTTGATAGTGGGGCTTAAACCCCCGACCTTGGGATCAGCAATCCAGAACCCTACCACCCGGCCACCACTGCCCCCGACCATTCTTCTAATTCTTCTTCTTCTTCTAATTATTGCAAAAAAAATAAAAATAAAAGATACATAATATGTATGTGTGTGTCTGTGTGTGTATGAGACGTGTCATAGAAGTCAGAAATACACCATAATCATTCTTAAAAATAACCTACCTGATGGATTTGTACTAATATTTTAGAGATATTCCAAGATTGCTACAATACACATCTCCACATGGAGAACTAATCCCGTCCAAATAGGGCTGAAGGGGAAGATATGTATTTTTTCAGAATAACATTTTTATAAAAAGCCTGTATAGAAAACAGGAGAAAGAAAATCAGCCGTAGGGTAAAGTAAGTGTACCTACAATATCACAGGTATGCTCAGTGTTTTTTTTCCACAGAGAATTTAAAGACTGAAACATTTTTGTGGCCTCCGAGTCGAGTCACGGTCCATTAGCTGTACATTTGACGTGTGTTTTTTTGATGTGTGTTAGCTCAGCGCTGTACTTTCTCTCCGTGCTCCAGAAAGGAAATGTGCCTGTGGTCAGCGTTCAGCCCCAGAAAGAACCGGACAAGCCCTGGCATGCCGTTCAAGCCCAGTGTGTGTGTGTGGCCGGGCAGCAGAGCTTTCTGAGCCCTGGAGAACTTCCCCTGGAGCTGGGCTTGTTGTTTCTGGCCCTCGTCACACTGCAGATATGAACTCGGTGTGGGGTTCAGTGACCAAATTCTGCACTAAAATTTATTCAATGTGCGTAAAGCAGCTCTGACTGAACATCGTCTGAATTATGAGCAGCTGGAGCCCAGCCTCGGTCGTGTCGCATTGTTCTATTGTACCGCTGATTAAATTTTAATTGTGGATCTGCGTTAATAATCTTTGGATTGCTCTGAGCGACAGACTCGAGATTGATGTTCTGGCGAAGCTTTAATGTCATTTAGAGGAGGTTTTCTGTGATAGGCCGTGCAGTATTTCCAGGATTTTTGTGGTTAAATCTGGTTTTGATGCCAGTATGAGGCTTTATTCGGATATTTGCTCTCTCAGCAGTACTCTTCATCCATCCTGATGATGTGGAAGAAAACAACAAGCCAAGCGCTCATTGTTAATAGGCTCGCATTAAGAACACTATAATAAAAATTCAGAATGTTTTTTTAAAAATTAAAATCCCCTGATAAAGCACGACTGAGTAACGATACAAATTCCGCAGTGAGGATAAATCTCCTGATTAGCATCGTCAACTCACTTCAATTGGAAGTGAATGTACATGAGGATTTGGGGTAGCTTTCCACTGTACAGGAGCTACTCTGGGGTCTTATTTGCGTTTACATTATCCGTGTCTGTGTTTTTCTCCATCCTCCTCTGAGATCAGGCCAAAATTACATGCAGATGTCTCCTCACATTGAGAAAAATGATGTTCAACTGCTGCTACTTGCTGTGTTTAGTCTCGTGGTGCTCATATCAGTGCTCCGCCCCAGATTTTAAATACATCCCAAATCACTAAATGAAGTGTATATGATTTAGAATACTGGCAGTGATCATATGTCCACATCTGGGTTTCCTGAAAATACACCATCCTGTGGTCACTGTACTGCTGTCTGGATGTGAGAGTTTTATCACTGTAGAGACAAGAAAAACGTATTTCTTTACAGACGTCTGTCTGATAAACTAATCTGATCCGAATAGGGTTTGGATTTCACTCACTAACTTTCCTCCAAATCAGATAGCTAATGAAATAAACACCCAGTTTCCTGCTCGGCAAAAAGAAAAGGGATCAGTCCTGAATCGTTTGATTATTTTATAGTGTCCCTTCTGATTGGCTGGCTATTACCATGCACTTTTTTCGTGTCTGAAGTTGCGTGCATGACGTATGTGTAAATCTCTCCCTGTAATTTGGACCTGTCTGTCCCGACATACAGCTCTGAGTGTTACAGGATGGTCAGGATGACTCACAGCGGTTCAGGAACCACAATATTCACAAGTTTTTACTCCTGAGACTCAATGACTGATCTATTTTGCGAAAAGCAAGTAGTTTTGAAATAATTTGCTCAGATCGCAGTACGTCAGGTTTGTATGTCCCGAGTCTGTAAAGAAATTTTTCATTTGTATGAACAGACCTCTGGCTTGATACGTTCCTTGCACACACATGTTCTGTAAACCAGTAACGTCACACCCTAAACAATCCACCTTTGTGGTGAAGATAAAATCAACACACCTGTTCATTAAGAAGTGCTGACAGCTCGTCAACATGCTACAAACTGTGTACAACATTTTACAGAGAGCATACAACATTTACAAAGAGTATTAAGAATTTTACAGGAGTGTACAATCTGTGCAGACCATGTACAACATACATTTTACACACAGCATACAACATTTTACACACAATGTACAACATCTTACAGGTAGCATGCAACATTTTACACACAATGTACAACATCTTACGGACAGCATGCAACATTTTACACACAATGTACATCTTACAGACAGCTTACAACATTTTGCACACAATGTACAACATCTTACAGGCAGCATACAACATTTTACACACAATGTACAACATCTTACAGACAGCATACAACATTTTACAGTGTACAACATTTTATAGACAGTATACATCTTACACACAATGTACAACATTTCCCAAATAGCGTACAACATTTTACACACAATGTACAACATTTACAGAGTGTACTTTTTACATTCAAGGACTACATTTTACAGACAATAAATAAGATGAAAATCCTGTTTCTTAGTAAAATTGTTCTTACTTTATGTTACACCATTTGTGTAATTCTGCATATAACGAGAGTATCATGTATCATCAACATCTTCTAATCATATAATTGTTGAAGAGTTTCTGCGATTTTACTTATTATACAGATTACATCATCACAATTAAATCATTTTGTTTTCTAAATCAATTATATTTATTTCACTCTCACACCACTTTAACTTAAATGAAAGTGATTCCCAAACAAATCCACGAATGAATAAGATAAGTTTAGTCATTCAATTAGGACTGAAGTATTGGCAACCTATAAATGGAGGAGTGGTTAGTGTGTGTCTGTGGTAGTTGATGTGCTGCATGGCTGAGCTGCATTATTCTAAGATTTTGCGTGCACCGTGCTTAGGAGGGGCTCTTTCACCGTTTTGTTTCCATTTCATCATTTTGCAATCTTTGAGCTTTGCCTTTTATGGAGTTATGTGGGTGTGGCTAATGTGAATCCACTTGTCTGCATGGATGCACGAGTACAAAGATTTTGTTTGAAACTTCTGTAAATCTGGTGGGAATTTTTACTTCAGTTTGGACATGAAAGGATTTACACACAACTTTACAAATGATTTGTACGGGAGGTAAAGTGTGTTATAAAATAATAATATGATTATGTTTAGGTGATGTATTTAGCAGGCATGTGTCACACCATGTGGTAACACCTTTAAGGAATGTTTTGATGCCTGCAGCATTTCAGTTTAGAGTTTCAGCATTACAGCTGCTGTAGCGTTCCTCCTCCCTCCTGGGGAAGGGTGGTGATGGTAAGGTGTTAAGCAATCTGTCCCAACCTGCAGGAATGATCATGCTCCTGGCCTCCTCCCAGCTCACACTGAGACATCAGATCTGCCTTTCTCAGTTTCACTCAAGTACGGGTTGCGTCAAGTCCCAGTTCCTGCAATCTCATGAGCGAAGCGTTTGCGTTTTATTTGAGCTTCGTGGACGCAGAGTGAGGTGAGCGCTGTCCTTAACAGCAGCACTCAGTTGTGAGTAGTGTTTGCGTCATGAGCCTGAGAGTGGGACAGGTGATGAGCAGGTGACAGGTAATCTGTCCGAGAGAGAAAAGAGGAATGGAGGTCTAAAGAAGGTAGGTTCCTCATTACTTTTTTGGTTTTGTATTGTTTGTGTGTGACTTATTTTAATAAATGTGAATTATTTTAATTGTATGGAAAACCCCCACTTTAATGTTTTATTGAGCTGTGTTTGTTTTGGCTTGATGTTGATGGTCTCTGCTTTGCTAAATTTATGTCAGGTTGCTGTACTTTCCGCTGATCTTTTGGCAAACCATGTGCTGTGTATTATTCTAAACGTGGGTTTGGGTTTTACCGTTTCTTCATTGCTTTTTTTTTGTACAGATTAACTCAAAGGAAAGCAGATGTTTTTTTTTCCACACAGAGTTTCTAAGTGATTTGTCCTTTCAGTGTTTGAGCACAATGCTAAGCTAATTGCTGTGGTAGAGTTTCTGACTGCTTTCTGCTTCTGTGCTCTTGTTACAGGTGTCGGACTGCGTCCCCACCTCCTGTTCTTTCTGCTGTAAAAAAGACGTGTCACGCTCAGTTCAGCGAGACCGAAGACGCCAGTCAGCAGAGCAGGTACGGCAAAGCCGACCCGAACGTCCAGTCTCAGAGGAACTGGAGACAGAAGACAGCCAGCCTGCGCAGCAGCGCCACGCTTTCCACCGAGTCCCACAGTAAACTCACCAAGGCCAAGAGCATCGGCTGTCTGGATAAGAAGCTCAGCATCTACAAGCCGTCTGGTGGAGAAGACCAAGAGCAGAAGGAGAACCAACTTAAAGACGGACCTCCTGGAGGAGACACGGTCTGTCCTGGGCCTCTCAGCTGGAGCACGCTCTCTTTAACCTCGTCCTCCGCCACATTCGGACACAAGCGCACGCTGTCACTCAGCCGTAACAGTACCGGGACTTCGTCTGCCACCATCCGGAAGAAGATCTCGGAATGGGAGTGTCGGAACGTGGCTCTTCCTAGGATGAGTCTATGCTTGGAAAAGAGGCCTGTTGGTGGGAGTGAGGGCTGCCCCAGCCTCTTGGCTTCTCCGTGTAGCGAAAAAGCCTTCGACTTCAAGACCATACGCAGGATGAGCACAGCATTTTCCGAGTGTTCCTATCCAGAGACCGAGGAAGAGGATGGAACCTCCGATCGAGAGTGTAGCGGACGGTTCCAGAAGCGAGAAGGACAGAAGACGTTCTTGCGTACTCTTTATCCTCGTAAAGAGACGTCTGCCGTGCTGAACCGGATCCAAAAGATAGAGCAGGCTCTGAAAGAGAGTCCGTCTGCTCCTCCGAAGTACCTGAGCAACTGTTATGGCTTGGATAAGTCACGGCAGAAGTCTTTCACCATTTCATCACGTCATGATGACTTGGACAGCACGTGCGACAGCAAGCGGAGCAGCATCTGCTCCATCGCCACTGAGCCAGACGCTTACTCCGGCTCGGAAAAACTCTCCAAGTACAGACAAAGGTTCAGTGTAGCTTCCTTTACGTCTGAAAGGCAAGAACTTCCCTGCGCACAAAGCCCACCCGGCCTAGCCAGCACTCCCGTCAACCCGCTACCTAAACCCAAGCGCACTTTTGAGTATGATGCTAATCGAAGCAACAAAGACTCTTCGCCTAGTAATGGAATACCTCCCAATTCTGACACTCATGTTCCTCCGGCCACCGCTAAGACACCTGAGAGCTCATTCAAGAGAACCCCTGACAGGTGAGACACCGCCCGTTCACTCACCTGACAGACTGTCTGTTACGTAATTCTGGAGCAGTGGGGACGAATGTGGCTCCTGGATTTTTTTATTTATCCCACTGTTGGGTTTGTTTTTAATGAGAGTCTGGAGTGAAATGTGCCTCTTTTTCGTTAAAACTGCGAAATGTATGAATTTAGAATGTCGCCCTCTCTGGAGGAATAATGTCATTGCGATCTCCTCATCAGAACACATTTGTTTTTTTTTAATGTGGACGGTGCTTGGCATTCTTTACAGTGTTGGTTAATCTTACAGCTGCAGGAGGCAGTAATACACTATGTAGGATACCTAGAGTGTGATGACGCCAGCTGTAACGGCGCCTCACTCTCTCTCACTCACGCGGCATCATGAGCTGTGTACCTGAAACTGTTGCACAACTGCATATAGACACGTTTTCCACATTCAGGATGAATCACGTCATTTTCTCTACCTTCCCACTGAATCAGCCTTCTGTCGTCGGACTCCTGTGCTGTCTGAAGTTGAGTGTAATGTTGTTTAGCGTATCTGAGCTGGCGTATGACGCATACGTACGACGAGAGTCAGCAAAAAAACCTGTCACCTTTTTGCGATTTCATCAGAGAAACGTTTCACTTTCACAGCATGGCTTCTCAGAGGAATAGACATGATGCTTTAACGTGTGGATGATTTACATGAATAGTTAGCATCGACCAAACTAGGGCGCGGAGCAGTGGCGTAGTGGTTAGCATGTTCCGCCTCACAGCAAGAAGGTCCTGGGATTGAGTCGCGTCGCAAATGTTTCTGCGTTTTCTCCCCGTGCTTGTATGGGTTTCGTCCGGGTACATCAGTTTCCTTCCAGATTGCCCCTGTGGTTAATGAAGTGGATCAGTGAATGAATGTCTACAGTTTCTCCAGGTTTGTACCTGTGAGTTACATCTTTCTTGGTAACAGAATCGACAAGCTGCGTTAAAATTTATTTGGTCTCATTAAACATACAAGAGAATAAAGTGCTGAGGGACAATAATAAACACAATAAACAAGTGCAACAATAAACATTCATTCATTCACCAAACCGATTAATCCTGTTAGGGTAGCAACCGACTCCGGGTGAAGGCGGGGTACACCCTGAACAACTCGCCAATCCATTGCAGGGCAACACACACACACACACACACACACACACTCACATATGTCTTTGGACTGTGGGAGGAAACCGGAGTACCCTGAAGAAGCCCATGCAAGCACAGGAAGAACATGCACTCCACACGGAAACGCCCTCGCTGAGCCCGGGACTCGAACCCAGGACCTTCTTTCTGTGAGGCGGACATGCTGACAGTAAAGACTTTAAGGACTCCCTGAGCTGTGATTTGTCATCAAGCATCACGTCAAAGTTCAACATACTGCGTTTAGTTCAGTTCATCTCCTCTCATCGCGCTGTTCTAACGTCAGCTCGGGCACCCTCACCCTCACCACACTAACGTTTTGTTTATAGCTCTGTTTCCTCCTGGCCGTTTAAACGAGCTCTGGAGAGGAGAATGTTTAAACCGGTTCTCGGAGCGTGGATCCGAGCCAGGTTCTCATGCCGTGTGGGTCGAAGGATTTTTATGTTTGTTTGAAATTCCTGTGGCTGCTTCAGAGTCAACTGTTTACAAGCTGTAGATATTCTGTGTTGTTGTTGTTATAATTTTTTTATACGCTGACACTTTGATGTTGTGTTTGGTATGCGTTACTGACATTAAAATGTTCTTATTGTGTTTGTCTTATCGTGAATAAACAGGAAATTACCATCCTGCGTTACCGTCAGCATTTCAGAGCTATAATTCATTTCAACCCGCTCGCCCAAGGTTTTCTGTCTGCTCCTGATTTGAATTGGCGCTGTGTCCGAGAGTCGTTGAGGGACCGTGCGTATTTGGCAGTCATGTGAAGGGAGCTTTCATCCTCTCAGGTGGTCTGGTTTGATTAGAATCAGTTGAGAGGACGGACTTCGGGCAGCTAGAACAACCGGACTTTAACTAAAACAGACCTGCGTGACTCCTTTCTTCTTTCTCTCCCTGTTTGTCTTCTAGAGAGTCGTGTGAGTCTGAAGATGCGGTGAGTGTGCCCTCCTCTTACCCCTCCTCACCCACAGAAAATGGAACGGCGTCCACCGAGAACCACAGCCGCCCCAGCTCTAAAAGCACTGTAGAGGAAAACGCTTATGAAGACATCACAGGTGAGTACACACCTCTTTCAACAAACTCCTCTCAGGATCTGCTGGAAACCGGGTCACGTGTTCACTTTATACCTTTTAAATCCCATAACACTCTCGCAGGTGACGAGTCCACCTGTAAATCCAATATGCAAACCACCAGCCCAGTCCCGTGTTCCGGCCGAGAAACCTCTCTGATGAGGGTAAACACCTGTCACCTACAATAATAAACATGCTCGTGCAGTTATACAGAGTAAATACCTGAGCATACAGGTACCACCTACACTGGTGTTAAAAAAAAAAAAAACGTTCTGCAAGACACATCCACCTTTTGGATGTTGCAAAGGACCACTGAATTGGCGGATTGACTCTTGATTGGTTCTTCTTGCCAATGCACGTGTGATGATCGGTTGTTGTGTACAAGCTCTGATTTGCTGTTGTAAATGAATACTGGTTGCCTGTTGTGCATGAGTGCCGATTGGCTGTTGTGTAGGAGTGCTGATTGGCTGTTGTGTATCAGAGCTGATCGGCTATTGTTTAGGAGTACTGATCGGCTGTTGTGTAGGTGCGCTGATCTGCTGCTGTGTAGGAGCGATAATCAGCTGTCGTGTGTGAGCGCTGATCGGCTGTTTTGTATGAGTGCTGATCGGCTGTTGTGTGTAAGCGCTGATCGGCTGTTGTGTATTAGCGCTAATCGGCTGTTGTGTGTAAGTGCTGACTGGCTGTTGTGTGTGTGTGCTGATCGGGTGTTGTGCATGAGTGCTGATCGGCTGTTGTGTATAAGTGCTCATCAAGTGTTGTGTATGAGTGCTGATCGGCTGTTTTACATGAGTGCTGAACGGCTGTTGTGTGTAAGTGCTGATCGAGTGTTGTGTATCAGAGCTGATCGGCTGTTGTGCCTGAGCGCAGATTGGCTGTTGTGTGTGAGTGCTGATCGGCTGTTGTGTTGAATGCTGATCGGCTGTTGTGAGTGATTGTTCAACTGCAGTATTGTTGTTTAGTGGACTGGTGCTTATATATTACATTCAATCATTGTTCCTGATGGGAAGATGTTTTGTAGTGATGATACACTGGTGTTGTGTCACTCAGAACAATCCCTGGACCAGAGTTCAATTCCTGCCAATGTTTTGATTTTAAAAGCATTTTCTTAATCATGATTTATGACGGCTCACTGATGTTTCCTGATAATGTAGATATTAAGGACAGGAATAACAGATGGATCATGTAATCCTGACACTTGGTTTACATTGTCTGAAACCTCTTATGGGAAAAAAGTTGAACTTGGCAGGTTGAATGTTTTCGATGCCTGTTGGATGTTTTTGATAAAATGGGACCTGAATAATATTTTTCCTAGACTTTTAGATGATTGGATGAATATTGATAGTCAGTAGGTCTTTAAATCTGAGAGGATCTGGTGGATACTGGATTCTGATTGGTCAGAAGGTCTGAGAGTACCTCTACATAAAAACATGTTTGACTCATGAAGTTGTAAGAAAAAAGCCACCTTCTCAGTAAAGACTACATCAAGTCTCGGTTTCACTTCCAGAGGCTAAATGTTAAAAGATGTTATGGTCAGATGAAACCAAAATCAAACTATTTGGCATAAATGCCAGACAGTATATCTTGCAGAAAGCCTGTACGCCTTACCATCCAAAGAAAACACCTTACCCACAGTACTGCTAAAGGGTTTTGCAGCAGCAGGGACTGGGGCGCCTGTCAAAATAGGAGAAAAAATGGATGGGGCAAAATACCACCAGGTTCTTGAAGAAAACCCACTGCCCTCTTCCAGAATGTTCTCAAGGAGAAGAAGGTTCACCTCCCAACTTGTCAATGAGCCGAAGTTGACCCCACAGTGGCTGAAGGAGAAAAAAATGAATATCCTTGCGTGGCCTTGTGAGAGCCTATTCCAGAACATGCTCAGTGCTCTGTGAGTTCACCGTTTGAGAGTAGGAGTGTGATCAGACTGTACTCACATTAGAGATATTGTGTAATCAGACACAAACCCTGCTGTGTGTGAGAGCAGATCAGTATGCCATGACCGCGTAGTCAACGTCCTGGTCTCACAGTGAACTTCGACCTTGTGCCGCATTCCTTTGCGACAGGAAATGTAACACTGCTGTAACACTCGCACCCTGAGGAGCTTCACACGGACACACAGCGCTTGTTTCTTGCCTCGTGGCCAAATCATAAAACTCGACTGCTGGAAGTTGAAGCTCTGGCACCAGGCGCTGTAAAGACGGCTAGAAGACCGAATTCCCGAGGAATGACGAGATGACAGCCAGATGAATATACCCCAGTTTCCCTTAGTGTGTGTGTTTTTTTTTTCTCTGATGGTGTTCTTCTAAAAAAAATTTTTTTTATTATTTACACAATTGAATTAGAAAACTGGCACGGACCGGTCGTTGTGCTGCGGTTGTTTCAGCTTTCAGAGACGGTGGCTGATAGTTTCAGGCCATGTGACTGAGGCTCTGTGGTGCTTCAAACAAAGAACCCATTGTTTTACTGAACACCTCCGTTGACATTGAGGTTGCATGTGGTTTTTTTCTGAATGCTCATTATTTCCAGAGGAATACACAGACTCTGTGTGGCTTCACTCCACAAACACTGAGCTCAGAACACTAGGACTGGGCGATACCCCCCAAATATTATATCACTATACTTTTATCACATTTCATATTTCATTATTCTTTTTCACTGCAAAAACACAGGCGTGCTCCAAATATACAAACAGTCTCACAAACGTAAGCAAAGTGGCACTGGACAACACAGTGCTCTTATAATACAGCATATCCACCGCAGTAACGTGACAACACAGTATGGCTTTGCTGCGTAACGGCGGTTTAGATCTGTGGACAGTCGAGAGAGACAGCTGAGAGACAATAACGGGGTGGAGGTAACATTATCGTTTTTAGAATATCGGTGTGGAACGTAGAGATACCTAGGTGGAAAGTAGAGATACTGGTGTGCAAAGTATGCATACCAGTGTGGAACACACTGATACTGGTGTGGAACATAGAGATACCAGTGTGGAACATAGAGATACCGGTGTGGAATGTAGAGATATTGGTGTGGAACTTTGAGGTACCAGTGTGGAATGTACAGATATTGGTGTGGAACATAGAAATACTGGTGTGGAACTTAGAGGTACCAGTGTGGAACTTAGTGGTGCCAGTGGGGAATGTACAGATACCCGTATGGAACATAGAGATACTGGTGTGAAACATAGAGATTTCGGTGTGGAACATAGAGATACCTGTGTGGAATGTAGAGATACCTGTGTGGAATTTAGGGGTGCCAGTGTGGAACTTAGGGGTGCCAGTGTGGAATGTACAGATACCCATGTGAAACGTAGAGATACTGGTGTGAAACGTAGAGATTTCGGTGTGGAACGTAGAGATACCGGTGTGGAATTTAGGGGTACCAGTGTAGAATGTACAGATACTGGTGTGGAATGTGGAGATATCGGTGTGGAACTTAGAGGTACCAGTGTGGAACTTAGGGGTGCCAGAGTGGAATGTACAGATACCCGTGTGAAACGTAGAGATTCCGGTGTGGAACGTAGAGATACCGGTGTGGAATTTAGGGGTACCAGTGTAGGATGTACAGATACTGGTGTGGAACATAGAGATTCCGGTGTGGAACGTAGAGATACCAGTGTGGAACTTAGGGGTGCCAGAGTGGAATGTACAGATACTGGTGTGGAACGTAGAGATTCCGGTGTGGAACATAGAGATACCGGTGTGACACGTACGGGTCGGATGTTTGTACTATTGTCAAACTTTTGACCTTTTAGGAACCCATCTAAAGTTCTCCGAACAGATCATTAGCACTCTCTCAGTCTGTATGTTTCCTGCTGAGGAGTCGTGACAGATTATTTTCCTGTTGTTATGCTGACGAAGGCGTCGCTCTTCTGTTTTCCACGCTGCCTGGGGCTACTGGTGCTGAGCGCGTTAATGTGGCATCGATGGATCTGTCACAAACGATCCTGTCTTCAGGGTCAAATTGCGGTCAGCCGTGATGTGAATGTCCTGGACGCAAACCTCAGGACGGTCGCTTAGAGGACTTATATCTAATCAAATCTCTTGTTATGAATCAGATTTAATGAGTCTTTAATAAATCAGTAGATGAAGTGTGGGGTGAATTCTGTAAGATCGTGTGATGGGGTGTGTCTCTGACGAGCCTTCTTTTGTATATGTAATTCAGAGGAGCATGTCATTTCTCCCAGCGTGCTCTCGTTACATCTCAGTGTTACGGACGGAATGTTACCGCCAGCCTGTTATTGTGTCTCAGCTGTCTCTCTCGACTCGACCGAGTTAAACCGTTATGACACGTGAAAGCCATACCATGTCGTCATGTTACTGCTGTGTATATACTGTATTCCAAGCACGCCGTGTTGTGCGGTGACACTTTGCTTACGTTCATGAAACTATCTGTGTGTATATTTAGAGCACGCCTGTGTTTTCTCAGCGATCAGGTTCAGATCTGCGGCCCACGTGTCATGTGATATGCTCTTATTTTCTGGAACCTCTCCATGTTGTTCCCATGCCAGGATAAACATGGCTGACGTGTAGATCGTATGTCAGGAACGGTCCCACACTCTTCCCAGCATGCCGCTGTGTGATCGTAGACGTGGACTTAACTGTAGGGTTTCAGATTTATCTGGAATGAATTTTTTTTAAGCGCTCCCTCCACCTCATCTCATTCTGGAGTTCAGTCTCAGGGTCTGCGTCCTACGTAAACTGGTCTTCATGGAACCAGGGACCCGTCTGCAGACCGAAGCTTTCGCTTTCTCACTCCATTCTTGCCTTTCGTTTCCATGATCACACCTTTTTGCTTTCCTGCCCTCTCCTTCTGAATTTTTTTCTCTCTTCCACTCAGTCATGTTCACTTTCAGTGCTTTTAAGTGTGCTCTCTCTCTCTCTCTCTCTCTCTCTCTCTTCCCCCCCCCCCCCCTCTCTCTCTTTGTCTCAGAACCTATGAAAGAGAATCCGTATGAGGATGTGGACCTGAAGGGGAGGGGCCTGGCCCGGAAGTCTCGTCTGTTACCCGAGAAGTCTCATGACTTACTCAACAGGACGTGGACCACCCCAGACAGGAAGTCCACTACACCTCCCCAGGTAATTCCATCTCTCCAGTGAAATGTTGAAGGATTTATCTTTCCACCCATCATTCCACTCAAATGTATAACAGCACCACGTCCACTGGGTCGCACTTTCATTTTAACATCATATTTCAATTGTTCAAAACACCATGATTTATGAAATTCACTCATTCACTCACTTACTCATTCACTCACTTATTCACTCACTCATTCACTCACTCACTCATTCACTCACTCGCTCATTCACTCACTCATTCACTCACTCACTCATTCACTCACTCATTCACTCATTCACTCACTCATTCACTCATTCACTCACTCATTCACTCACTTATTCACTCACTCATTCACTCACTCACTCATTCACTTATTCACTCACTCATTCACTCACTCACTCATTCACTCACTCACTCATTCACTTATTCACTCACTCATTCACTCACTCATTCACTCACTCACTCGCTCATTCACTTATTCACTCACTCATTCACTCACTCACTCATTCACTCACTCACTCATTCACTCACTCATTCACTCATTCACTCACTCATTCACTTATTTACTCACTCACTCATTCACTTATTCACTCACTCATTCATTCACTTACTCACTCATTCACTCACTCATTCACTCACTCATTCACTCAATCACTTATTCACTCATTCACTCACTCCCTCATTTACTCACTCAATCACTCATTCATTCACTCACTCATTCACTCACTCACTCATTCACTCACTCACTCACTCACTCATTCACTTATTCACTCACTCATTCATTCACTCACTCACTCATTCACTTACTTATTCACTCACTCAATCACTTATTCACTCATTCACTCACTCCCTCATTTACTCACTCAATCACTCATTCATTTACTCACTCATTCACTCACTCACTCATTCACTTATTCACTCACTCATTCATTCACTCACTCATTCACTTACACACTCACTCATTCACTCACTTATTCACTCATTCACTCACTCCCTCATTTACTCACTCAATCACTCATTCATTCACTTACTCATTCACTCAATCACTTATTCACTTACTCACTCATTGACTCTCTCATTCACTCACTCACCCTCATTCATAGTGATCCCATATTTCAGTGATCAAAGTAATTTTTTTCTGTTAGGTTTATTTTTTTTAATTTAATTCTACTAACTGTGGTGTAAAGTTGTACATCTCGACACTGAAAAGTCACATAATCAGCTGCGTGACTCGTAACTCGACTCTGAACACCAGGAAGGAACATTCCAGAGGAAATTATCTTCTTCCTTTACTCTTTAAACTGCTGGACACAAATTCTGGTTCAGAAACACAGTATAGAGAAACGCACTTTTTCAGCTTTTACTCCTGTTGGTCATCTCACACACACACACACGCACGCACGCACACACACATACACACACATGCACACATACACATGTAAGAAATGTTTCCCGCTCATCTGTTCTGCTGCCTCCAGCTCCCGTCAAAGCCGAGCACTCACTCTTTGGGGCTCCTGGTTCAAAGTGACAGGAAGAACCACCGATCGTCTCGTTTATCTAAGAGACACAGCCACGATGACATGCTGCTCATGCCCCAATTATCGTCTCCCTCCTGCGGCCTGCTGGACGACAGCCTGAGCAGCGCCAGTGACACGCTGGCCTCCCGAAGACATCGCCGAGTCCCCAAGGTAGGCTGGAGCACTCTCATTAAACCTAAACCTGTAAACAGCTGTTTTCTCACAAGCCGCTCTTTATCTCTATGCGTAAACTCCTCTGTCATGAAAAAAGTTACAGATGTTTCTTTGATGTTTACAAAGCACTGACATTGGCGACTCCTTCCATCAATGTCATAATTGTAAACACCTGTTATATTATTAATCAAAAATATATAGGTTTAAATGTAGGGCATTATAAACCTGCATTACTCTTAGAGCTGCTGTTATAGAACACTTATCACCACCTCTTGACCAATCACAATCCAGAATCACACAGTGCCTTTTTGTAATCTGTGAAATATAAATTAAAGTCCTTTAGGATTCAGAGTCTGACTGTTTCCTGTTTCTCCTTGCAGCTCGTTTTAATGGGCTCTCTACCACTTTCAGAATTTTAGCCTTGAAGGTACTGAAGATGAGATTTCTCAGTCTTCTCTTTTTTCTGTTTTTAGTTCCGCCCCAAATGGAGTTTTGGCGGCGGTTTTGTAATCACTGGCGTTTGTTTGTTTAACAGTTTGTCTGTGGACATCCTAACCACACCCTAGCACAGATTTTCACTAAACTTGGAGGGGACACTACCCGAGTCCCAAAGATGATTTGATTTTGGAATGTCAGGGTCAAAGGTGAAGGTCAAAACAGGGTCAATGATTTATTTTTTTCTAGATAGAGCACTTATAACTTGGAAACGAGTGCCGATAAACATGCGATTATTTTGGAACACTTATAGGAAACCATACAGACTTTCAAATGGGACAATTATTTTTGACCTTGAGTGACCTTGAAAGGTGAAACCCAAGCCATCTGGTAAATCCTTCAAACACGAGAGGGTTTTTTTATAATGTAAATTTGGTCGTCTATAAAACATATGGTAAGACAAGCACATGGGCAATTAAAGCTGGTACCATATAGGGACTATTTACTACGCTATCCATGCTGCAGATCGAAGCTAACCTACATTCGATGAGCGCCTCTTGAGTTTTCTCTGCTTTTTCTCTGCCCTGGTCTTGGCAGTGCTCAAGTGACAGCTGTAACGAGTACAATGTGTATTTCATTAAATAAAAATCAAGAGCATTTCTATTCATAATGAAATCGAGTAAGTTCAGGAAACAGGAGAATGAAATTGGAGTTTGTTTTCAGTTCTGGATCTTGGTTCTTTTTCAGCCGTGTTTGTAGTGGTCTTCTCTAGAAGCTTTAAGAGTAAGCTTCTTTCTCCTGAATGTTGTTTAAGTTAAATTATCTTTCGGGCCTACATAGCAGTACTCAGAATGGCTTTGGCATTGTATTTATGGGCAGAAGGGCAGCAGTAAAATGATACAACCACAACCACACGCAGGGAGCTTTTAATCCGTGAGCATTATACGGAGTGTTCCTGGAGGTGATTTCCTGCTTCACTCTTCACCATCCTTTCGTCATTCTCCCTCTTTAGGTGGTGCAGAGAATAAACTCGATCTTCTGTACAAAAAGAGGGAAGAAGAGATTAAAGAAGCTCTCGCTGTCTAATGTAGAGACAGCGTCCCTGAGAGGTAGACTTTTTAATTATTATGAAGAATATACTGTATAAACTTGTTAAATTGTGCCTCAGGGTTCAGGACTCAGTCCAAACATACTTTCACCAAATTCACCTTTGACATCAGGGAAATGATTTTTCTGTTTACAGATGATAACAGTGAGAGTGAGAGTGACTCTGATGACAGGTTCAAAGGTGAGAGTTCACACATTGCACTGAATTTGTATATTTAGTGTCATATTCTATGGTTGTGATTATGATACGACTTCCATATTTTATAGTATTTTATAGTTAGTACTGAAGTCATGTTTAAGTTTTTCTGTATGTGTTATAGATGTGCTCTTACAAAATAAAAATCTAATTAAATGTCCTGCATGCTTTATGACCTAGACTTAGTGTCCTGAGACCTCATTAAGTGTTTGCATAATTAATGTAATTGAAGCCATTGAAGCCATTTTTTAAACCAGGGATTAATGTTAGAATTATGAACTGTGATCAAAAAGAGTGATCTTCCTCATGAGTCAGTATGCTGCGCGACATCACGTTGTTAATATCAGGGCCTGTTTTGCATTTTCGTAACATCGTGCATGTATGCATTTGTGATTTTACTCTAAACTTCAATGTTGAGCAGAAAGTAAACGAGAAATTCGGTGTCAAACTCCAGAAATCAGTGCCCGAGACCTTTAAAATGCTTCACAGCAGAACCCTCAAAAATGTTTAAGAAAGTTTGTGGATCAGGATCATTAAATCTCCCTGACCTCTCATCGTCCAGTTACATTGTGCTGCTCTTGGAGTGAGAACGGGAATCAGAACACCGCCTCTGTCTCACTGCTTTATTGCCGTAGGCTTTCTGAAGCATCTTAAGGGTTTGTGGTAAACTCGCAAGAGGATGTTGCCAGGGAAAACATGTGCACCACAGGTCCTGATGCTGGCGACACGACGTCACGCAACTTACTAACTCAGGCGAGTTTCTACTCACTTGTGCTGCATGCGGTGACTGAACGTCGCTCAGTTCTTTTGCAGTGCACTTAAAAACACCATCACCCGTCATCACGATTTTTGGTGTGGATGTTGGGACTGTGTAACTACACAGGCCTATCGATTTCCGTCGCGGTGCCACATCCAATATGGCCACCGTTGCTGCCATCTTGAATTTGCATTCCGTGCACTAGCTCAAAAGCGCCATCATACATTTTATAATGTGCTGCATGGGCTGAAGGGTATTTCACTGTTATAGGGTACTAGCACTGTTTATACAGCAATCTGAAACATTAAAATGTCTTTCAACTTTAAAACTTTCATCTCGAAGTGTGTAGGTATAGAATGTATATATACTGTGTGTGTGTGTGTGTGTGTGTGTGTGTGTGTATGTCAGCTCACACTCAGAGGCTCCTGAAGCTGCAGTCGATCCTGCGTCGTGCCCCGAGTTACCGCACGCTGGAGCTGCAGCTCATCGAGTGGCAGGAACGCGAGCTGTTTGAGTACTTCGTCGTGGTTTCTCTGAAGAAGAAGCCCACTAAGAACTCGTACACACCGGAAGTCACCTACCAATTCCCGAAGGTAGTGTGTGAGAAACAGGAGGAACCCACCTATTTTTTAAGGTCACAGGGGTCAATTCATCAAAAATACCCGTTAACATGGGGCAGCTGTAGCCTAATAGTTAGAAAAGCGGCTTTGGTCAGTGGTTCGATTCCCGAACCAGCAGTTAAAGGCGGCGGGGGGAGTGAGCTGCACCTTCCCTTCCTTCACATTCATGGCTGAAGTGCCCTTAAGCAAGGCACCTAACGCCCAACTGCTCTCTGGGCACTGCAGTGTGCGACAGCCCACTGCTCCAAGTGTGTGCTCACTGTTTGTGTGTGTGTGTGTGTGTGTGTGTGTGTGCTAACTTTGGATGGGTTAAATGCAGAACTCAAAATTTCCCTTGTGGAATTAATGCAATATAAAATAAAATAAATTCAATAAATTAACACTCTGGAGGGTGCAGTTTTTGTCGGATTGGTTTCCAATTCATACCTGTAACACTTAGTGTCAAGGTCTTCAAGCCTATTGAAGGTCGCCTTGACCTAATTTCAAGGTCAAAAGGGCCACATGAAATATGCACGTGGTCATGTAAAAAGTCAAATATATCAAATATAGAACAGGATTGTTTGTTATTTATACCAGATATTCCTATGGACTTCATTTTTTACCTGATTTCCATGTCATAAGAATCAATTTTAGTAAAATCATAGTGAAACTAAATGTGTCGTGGACTACGCGGGGGATATACCTAGTGTTCTGTGACAAGAACGCGTTTCTGTTTTCTGGGATGTACAGTGAGAGTATCACCAGAAGTTTTATAACAATAAACTTATTGTTGCGTATCTCGTGTACTGTAGAAATTTCAAATTAAAAATGCATCACATCATGGTGGCAAAAGTTTTCTAAAAACTTCTTGAATGTGGTGATGTAATGCTGCAGATATTTCTGTGTAATTATTTCAAGCCGTTAAAGTGGCGTTACAGCCAGGGCTCGGATTCTGAGATCGTATACTTTTCTTTGCGGTTACGGTAATAACAGTAAATCATGCTGAGGGAGACTGTGTCCCAGAAATGTGCAGAAATACCTCTTTAATGATCCCAGATGTGGCTCAGTGAGCGCGTCCCCCTGAGAAACTAGAAACATGTTGGCAGCGGGCCAGAGGGTCGACCCTGATGATGTCATCATCCTAAATTGGAATCATAGGGCACCGGGGACAGGGGACGGGGCGACCTTTTTAGAGGGAGAAGATCATACTGAACATATTTCACATAGCAGCAAGAGCAGAATAATAAACCTCCTTCCTGTGCTGTGTGATTTGCATATGCATTTATATTTATAACTCCTTGTGTTTTCAACGTGTATAAAAATGTGTAATTTTTCTTTATTATCCTTATTAAGCTCGAGAGGCTGACTAAACAGATGCGAGAAGCTGAGCAGCGCCTTAAAGCCATTCCGCAGTTCTGCTTCCCCGACGCTAAAGACTGGAGCCCCGTGTCCGAGTATAGCAGGTATTTAAATATCCATCACTAATCACCATTGATTAATCACTCAGTGATTAACCACTAAGTACTTCATTTAAATAAAATACGTCCGTTACGGTTTTTAACGTACAATCTTTAAATAAAACGTTGTTTCACAATGTTTATACAAATGGTGGCTTTTAGCTGCAGAACCTGCATTCCAAGCTGTCTAGCTGAGCGTTTGGTCCCTCTACTAGCAATCTCTGCTTGCTTGTGGGTGTGGCTTATTCTGTGTTTTCTGTTTTCTTTTTGGTTCCAACTTCACATCCAGGCATGTGAAGTCAGGAAAATTGCTGTTCATGCAAGCGCTATCCACCCCCTACTGAATACTTGAGCTGCAATCACAGACGGCCACGATTGGCTAGAGTCAATGTGATTGACAGGGGAGAGACGGTATGGCCCTCCTACCCAGACTGCACAGACAGTCATGCTCACTTGACCTTACGACCTTCGCTGGTTGTTTGATTTACATGTATAGCGACAGGAGGAGGATGTAGGGGCGTTTCTAATTTGCATATTTATTACTTTTTAATTTTTATCAGGTTAAATGTATGAATAGGATTCTGGGATTTGTATTAACACTACAGTGTGTGTGTGTGTGTGTGTGTGCGTGTGTGTGTGTGTGTGTGTGTGTGTGTGTGTGTGTGTGTGTGTGTGTGTGTG
>JAQMYF010000002.1:32484001-32497742 GCA_030014195.1 Neosilurus mollespiculum | reverse complement strand
ATATATATATAAATTTTTTCAAAGGAAAAAAGGGAGATGGAGGAAAAGAGATAGAGTGAGGTGGAAGAAGGAGAGACGGATGGAGGGAGAGAGATGGAGACAGGGAAAAAGAGATGGAGAAAGAGAGATGGAGATTAAGAGATGGAGATGGGGAGAGAGATGGAGAGATGAAGAGATGTAGGAAGGGGGAGAGAGATAAAGGGAGTGAAAGAAAATGAGATCAAAGAGAAAGCGAGAGAGAGAGAGAGAGAGAGAGATATGGAGAGAAAGAGAGAGATGTGATATATGAGATATATATATATATATATTTATATACTTTTCAGTGTGGAGATGGTTGGAATTGGATGATGATGATGATCACTGTTAGTTGATGAATGTACACTTTAATCTATTTCTGCAAAAAACAGCAGGGAGATTCAGATACACATTCCTCCTAATATGGTAATGTGGAACAGAGGAGTGTGTGTGTGTGTGTGTGTGTATACATGCATGTGTGTGTGTGTGTATATACATGCCTGTGTGTGCATGTGTATGTATGTGTATGTATGTGCATGCGTGTGCGTGTGTATGCGTGTGTGTGCATGCGTGTCTGTGTGTGTGTGTGTGTGTGTGTGTGTGTGTGTGTGTTTAGAGACACTACTGTTTTTTCACCAGTTCACAGATGTGGTAAAAACTGTGTGTGTTTGTGTGTGTGTGTGTGTTGTGTGTATAAATGCATGCGTGTGTGTGTGTGTGTGTGTGTATACATGCCTGTGTGTGTGTGTGTGTGTGTGTGTGTGAGATTAGAGACACTACTCTTTCTCACCAGATCGTAAGTAAAATGCAGTGTGTGATGGCGCAGGGAGTCATGTATAGGACTGTCGGAACATATACACTTGCTGTTTAGAGTAGAGGATGTTCTGGGATGAATCCTCAATTCTCTCCAGCGTCACACCACGCTCTGGGTCATATTCAACCAGGAAGGATGTTCATAAAACCTCCCGAGGCGTCTGACTAGAAGCGTTACCTGAATGATGTCATCCGCATACTTCAACTAAAAACCAGTCATTAGAATCAGATAATACACAAGACGACATTCATCACAATCCATCTTCAGCAGGCCAGCTCTGACATCATAACGCTTCACCTCATATCTAATAAAATGGACAATTTAATGTTTTAATTTAATAGTTTTAATTTAATAATGACTATAATTATCGCTCAGAGAAAGACGTTTACCCCACAGTGTGTTGGGAAATCATGTTTAGTGTTCTATTTTTTTTTAGTGTTCTATTTTTTATTATCTAATAAATAAACTGAAGCCAGCATCTATCACGAATGTAATGTTTTCTCATCAGACCCTAAGCTAAAAAAAAGCTAAAAAATGATATATAATGTACCCGTATTAAATCTACTTTAAAAATCACCAAAATCACCAAGTAAACCTTTTGATCCTGTGTATTTTCCGCCATATGTATGTATATATGCATGTGTGTGTGTGTGTGTGTGTGTGTGTGTATATATATATAAAATTTATTTATCTATCTATTTATTTATTTATTTATACTTCTTTTTTTTTTTTTTTTTTTCGAAGAAAAAGAGGGAGATGGTGAAAAAGAGATAGAGTGAGGTGGAAGAAGGAGAGACGGATGGAGGGAGAGAGATGGAGATAGGGAAAAAAAGAAGCCAGCAGTTAACTATCATAATGTAATGTTTTCTCATCATTGTGAAGTGGGCGGGGTTTAAAGTCTTTGGTTGAATGCTTTAAGGCTCCACTCACTTCAGAATCATGTCAAATTCCTTTATAACATAAACAAAGAAAAAACGAAAGCAGGGAAATAAACCGTTTGCTGAGTTTCTGATAATTATTTCTCTAGCAGCAGTTAGAGAGAAGAAGAAATGATCTGCTTCTCGTTTATCTGTGTGATCTTTTCCATGTTTCAGCACTACATGTGGAAGTGACAGTAAATGCTTGTTCATGTGTTATTACAAGCTCTTTT
Organism: Neosilurus mollespiculum; assembly: GCA_030014195.1. Taxonomy (NCBI): domain Eukaryota; kingdom Metazoa; phylum Chordata; class Actinopteri; order Siluriformes; family Plotosidae; genus Neosilurus; species Neosilurus mollespiculum. The sequence goes on along the minus strand of JAQMYF010000002.1, from coordinate 32,495,763 downwards.
GCTGATTCATTTGTTTAATCTCTGTCACCACGCAGCCGAGCGGGAAGGGGCAGCGTCTCCCGGAGGTGTATTGTGTCATCAGCAGGTTGGGGTGTTTCGACTTGTTCTCTAAGGTGAGCTCATACCTGTTCTTCAGCACTCCTGCTCCTCCTCCTCTTTATACACACAGCCACTCCTTTCTCGGTGCTCCTGTAGGTCTAGGCTTCGTTCCCGTGCCAGTGCCTCGGTCTGTGCTTGTGTTTGTCATCTTCTTTCTGAGTCAGAGTCTCAAATCTCACCCTCTCAGAGGACACAGTTTAGTGGGCCTTGTTTATCTCTTTCCTGTACACAAGTTTATCTCGTGTAGTCTTGTAATCCACTAGTTAACTACGAATAATCAACTAATAATTTACATTATTGTACGAATGATATAATCACCTGATAATCCAGAGTAATCCAATAATAATAATTCACTATTAATCCTTTGTTAGTTTACATTTACATTTCCAGCATTTGGCAGGTGCTCTTATCCAGAGCGACTTACAATTATCACTTTAATACAACTGAGCAATTGAGGGTTAAGGGCCTCGCTGAAGGGCCCAACAGTGGTGATAGTGGGATCGAGCCGCAGACCTTCGGATCAGTAACCCATCGCCTTAACCACTAAGCCACCACTGCCCTGTCCTGTTAGTCCTCTCATAATCCCCTAGTGATCCAGGAATATTCCCGTATTAATCAACAAACAAATTACTAATAATCTACTAATAATTTAATATTTATTCACTAGCAATTCAATAATAATCCATTAATAATCCTCTCTTTAGTGCTCTCATAATCCTCTAACTAATAATCTGGTATTAATCAGCAAATAATCTACTAATAATCTGCTAATAATCTCCAAATAATCCAGTGTCACTAATGAGACGGTATGAATCACCTAATAATTCCCTAGTAATCCGATAATAATTCACTATTAATGCAGTACTGATCCACAAATAATCCAGTATTAGTCACCAATTAATACACTAATAATCTACTAATAATCCAGTATTTGTTTACTAATGATTTAGCATAAATCGCCCAATAATCCTTTTTATTATTATTAATTATCAGTAATCTAATAATAATGTTCTATTAATTAACTAATTATACATCAGAAGTCCCCTAGTAATCCAGTAATGATCAACTAATAATCCCAGAATAATCCACTAATAAACCCTACTGAGCTAATAATTAATTTATAACCCATTAATAATACATTATTATTCTGATCCAATATTAATCCCCTAATAATTTAACTGAGAGCTCACTTACAGTAATTCTATATTTCGCACTCAGTGACTATCGATGAGTAAAGGTTGTGTAATGTGTAGATCGTGGTGGATAATATCGGATTTTATGCTATTTTTAACATCCACCACATCGATAATTATGTAACACTGATTTATTTGCCTTCTTGCTGTGTTTATGATGCTCAGATGATCCATCACACTTAAACAAACAGTATGATTAAAAAGATGAAATACGCTGACCTCCTCACGCCTCTCGTTGTTATGGTAACGTAAACACCAAACCTGCCTTCCCGCTTGTGCCAAACGCTCCATCGGATTACACATAGTGTCCCAGTAAACGCTGATTTTAATATCCTTATAATTTGGCATGTCGATCGGAAAGAATTCCTACGGATCGGTGAGAACCCTGGCGTGTAAACATAAGCACTTTTCCATTAGCGTGGGAAAAGCTGTGAAAGTTAAATAGCGAAGAACGAGAGAACGAAGGGGAAACGAAAAGCACGGAGATTAAAACCAGCGCTGTTTCACTGACATGAGCACTCACTTCAGGTCTTTAAATAAAACACGCCTCCGCAGAATCACGGCTAACGTTTTTATTAGTCGTAATAAAGTGGTAATAAAATACTCAAGCCAACTCGAGTAAAAACTCTGAAATAAAGAGCAATCTGAATGGAATGAGAATCATGAATTAGAACAAAACGATGTGGTAGAGCAGCGCCACGCTCGGGATTCAGTTCATCACATGGTCTCTTTTCTCAGATCTTGGATGAAGTGGAGAGGAGGAGAGGGATCTCTGCGGCTCTGGTCTATCCCTTCATGCGGAGTCTTATGGAATCTCCGTTCCCCGCTCCCGGAAAAACCATCAAGGTTAAAACCTTCCTGCCCGGTGCAGGCAACGAGGTCAGATCACTACTCTTACTCATTATATACAGTAAATATAAACAAATCTAATGTCATATCAACACCGAAAAGTGGTTAATGTGAATCCAGAACCATCTGTACCTGGATCAGGTCCTCGTTTCCATCTTCTAACAGCAGCAGGATGTAGATTTTCTGTGGAGGAAGTTAAACTTCACAAATGTCATGCAAGCAGCTGATTTGATGTGGAAAGGGGCGTGGCTCTGTCACATACTTCATGTACCTTTATATTCCAGCATTATATTTAATATTAATTATATGTATATATACACATATGCGCGCGCGCACACACACACACACACACACACACATATATTATATATATTATATTATATTATATTATATAGTAATTTAATTATCTATTTTTTATTTTATTTTATTATTTACATCCCCATGCTGCTGAGTGCTGGGTTGTGATTGGTTGAAACGATCTGATTAATTTTATGCAGCAGTGCAACTGCCTGTCACATATTTAAAGATTCATTGATTGATAATTGGTGGAGCATGCGCTGTACACGTCTGTGTCAGTGTGCTGTTACTATGGGAACAATAACATATAATCAATTCTAAACAAATCTGTGATGTGTGGCTGCACCGTTAAGAAAAACTCAACATCTCCTTCTGACCAATCACAATCCAGAACTCAGCAGCACCAGGGGTGTAAATATAAATAGGTTTTTAATAGTGCGTTTACAGTGGGAATAAATGCTAAGATAATTGAATAAGTATGTGATCCTGTCAGGTGATGGAGTTGAGGAGGCCCTCGGACTCGAGGTTGGAACACGTGGACTTTGAAAGCCTCTTCAGCTGCCTGAGTGTGAGACAAGTGGTGTGTGTGTTCGCCTCGCTGCTGCTGGAGCGCCGGGTCATCTTTGTAGCTGATAAGCTCAGGTGAGAGGACGTTGGAGTGACCCTATGACCTTCAGGTCAGCCTGTTGTTGACCGTGAGTGAGATAACGTCATCAGGTGACATTCCGAACCGCCTGCGTTCCTCTCTTCACACCAGACATGGTGAGATAACACCGATGCTCAAGCCTGTGAGCTCTGAGCTCTGAGAGTCTGAACCCTGAGCAGATGTTCAATATAACCTGCCACTACACGCCCCTATCACTTCCATTCTCCATGTTCTCATCGCACACAGAGAAGAACATCTGCACTACGCGCACGGAGAACACACAATTACCTCACTCTGTATCCCGCGTCACGACTAGAGAATTTATCTTACACGATTTATGTTACCATGGAAACAAACCGCTATAAAACATGTGGTGGTGGGCTTAACACTGTGGTGCATGAAACACTGGAACATGCAGTCATCACGTCACTTTAGTTGATTAGTTACCTGGTAAAACTAACCAGCAGATAACCAGATGTTTTACATCACATCCCACTTCTTCCTTTTCTGTCGTGCTCTTTGTACCAACATGTTTATAAACCCCAACCAGCTGTAAATCACAAAGCATGTTCACTGCACATGTACATTTAGCCCCTCCTACAAAACTCCATAAATGGAAAAGCACACAGAGAGAAGAAAATGATAAAACGGCACCTAAACGGGGAAAGTGTAGCATGCAGTGTTGAGGGTCAAAATTTAATCAAAATCAGAATTAAAATTTTAAAAAAGTCAAACGTTTTAAAGAATAGCACCTCAAGCCACAGTATTTGCACTTGATAAATTTGGAAATGGCTCTTGTCGATAAATTACTTGAACTTTTGCTTGATCGTCCCAACAGAGTGAGCTAAATTTTCCAGTAATGCAGCCCAACTACAGCCTCACACTAACTCCTCCTCCTTTTATATGGTGCCATTGCTTTTGTGCTGATTGAATGACTATATCCTAATGTTTGGATTTAAACAGAATGTAAGTAAATTTTTATTTGGCAATTTTTAGCATGCTCTTGAAATCCTGCAATGCAGTCCAAAATGTTTGTATCTAAATTATGTCCTGCAGCAGGTATAATGATATAATATTAATGAATAATAATAACTCGATTATAATTTGACCGCTTTGTGTGTGTGCAATGAGGTGTAAATATTAATCAGTGTTTTTGGAGTTTTGTCACTTCCTCATGTTGCAGTGATATATCGGAGTGAGAATATGGAGTGAGAGGTTGGAGTGAGACGTCAAAGTGAAAGGTTGGAGTGAGATATCTGAGTAAGACGTCAGAGCGAGAGGTTGGAGTCAGGGCGGGGTGAGATGTCAAAATGAGAGGTTGAACTGAGATGTCGGCGTGAGGTTGGAGTGAGATTGGAGTGACACGCAGAGTAAGATGACAGAGGTTGAAATGAGATGGCAGAGTGAAACGTCGGCGTGAGACGATGGAGTGAGACTTCAGAGTGAGATGGTGGAGTGAAATGTCAGCATGAGATGATGGAATGAGATGTCGGGGTGAGACGTTGGAGTGAGATGTCAAAGTGAGATGACTGAATGAAACATTGGCGTAAGATGATGGAATGAGTTGTCAGGGTGAGAGGTCGGCGTGAGACATCAGAATAAGATGATGGAGTGAGATGCCGGTGTGAAACGTTGGAGACGTTGGAGTTAGATGACGGAGTGAAACATCAGCGTGAGACAATGGAGTGAGATGTCAGGGTGAGTCGTTGGAGTGAGGTGACGGAGTGAAACATCGGCGTGAGACAATGGAGTGAGATGTCGGGGTGAGACGTTGGAGTGAGACTTCAGAGTGAAAGGTTAGAGTGGGAGCCTGGAGTGAGAGATCGGCGTGAGACCTCAGAGTAATCCCAGCACTCCGCTGTTCCGTTTTCTCATGTAGTTTGAGAAGAAGCGTTATCAGAGGGCACAACTCAGAACTGCACCCACTGGGACTTCAGATGATGATGATGATCTGCATGGAAAAGTGGCTGAGGGCAGAGCCTGGTAGCGAACTGGACTCCCTCAGGAGTCTCCGAGGTTCATCCTCCCTCTTTGTAACAGAAATTAGGGAGCGAGTTATTTGTGAACGTGTAATCTTTACAAATCAGCTGCTCGTTTAAACAAACAGCAGCGACTCGGGGGTGGGGGGACCTGGGACAGGCGGTGACTGTGAGGGGAAAGAATGTACTTCCTGTGTGTGTGTGGAATAGTTTGTTGTTTAAAAAACTTTTGAGGATTATTTTCAATAATTTGGTAATTAAGAATTCAAACGCAAGAAAAACAGTCAAGTATTTCCTTAAATAGATAGTGTCAAAATAAAATTAGTAATTTCGTAGCATTTATTTATTTAAAAATATATATCACATTTAAATGTAGTTTTTAAATATTTTGGAATGTTAATGAATGAAAGCGCATTATTATTATTATTATTATTATTATTATTATTATTAATTTATATTTTTTATTATTTTTATTATTCATTCATTCTTTTGCCAGAACACTTTATCCTTTATTAGGGTCATGTGGAGTCTGGAGCCCATCACAGGGCTACTAGACCATCCTGTACAAACAAACACCTTATGATCATCGTACTGACCTGCGCTCGTCTTCTTTGGCATTGGGGCAATCACTCAGAGAATGCACTTTCTCTTCTGTAAGCGTTTTTTTACATTACACACCTCCACGTGGTAAAGAATCCAATCCAAACTAATCCCGTCTGAGCAGGGCTGTAGAGTTCTCTTATAACTGGATTCTGAAGATCCGTGTGTTTTGTTTGGGGATTGTTTGATGGCAGGAAAGGGTTAACCTTGGGGGGCTGGTTCTGATCTTCCTGCGCTGTGGAAATGACTTTCCCTGGCTCCGCTTCATCATCAGGGCAGAACGGGGGATGTAGAAGCATGCCTGTGCCTTACTTTTTTTTTTTTTCTTTCTTGCTTTGGGGCCTATCGTGAGAATGGTATGTTACAGTAAAGAGTAAAGTGTAGAAAAGAAAGAGAAGCGCGTTTACTGTGTCTGAGGTTTTTTTATATATAATAATGTAACATTACTCATATCCACTCTTCCCCTTTTAGCATTTAGAAGCTTGAAACTGTAGTTGTGAGGATGTTTTATGTCCCGTGGCACTACGCAGCGTGGTACAGCATGTGGAAACATGTGATGAACGAAACTTTTAAGATCCTGCTGAACTCACTAACTTCTTCAGCCAGAAGCCAAACCATCTGATGAACTCATTAAGTGTGTGAAAACACTTTCCCATATTCTGTCCTCTGGAGAGCTGCTGGAGAGATTTAGAACCCACACAGCCTTATAAACATGATGTCAAAATGCTGATAAATTAGTGTTATGTGTAGTCAGGATGTTCATATTGGCAGCTCTTGAAAGTGTGGGCAGAAGTAATTATATTAAGTAATTTTGACACGCAGTGATGAAAGTTCCTCTCCGATTATTAGAGGAAGAATTTATACATACTGTGCTCTTTTTGGCACAATTATTGCTTATTGCCTATTATGACAAAATTATATATTACATTATTAAATAATATATTTATAAACTGTGTGAAATACACAGAAAAAATTATTTTTTTATTTAAAAAAATTAATCTAAAGGTAAGAAATTAAAATAATTATTATTTGAATATAATTCAGGGCGGCGTAGTGGTTCGAACGTCCGTCTTACAGAATGTCTTGGGTTTGACATGCACCAGTTTTAAGCTTGGGACTTTTTTCGAAAGCAAAATATACTGGATAAGTTCAACAAGATCAGCTTCCTATCAACAAAGGAATCTATCAGGAGCTTTTAGTTAGTGCCTAAAACTATATATTAAGATTTATACTAAATGCATTCCCGATACACAAATCCACAGAACTGCACACATAGCAGGTGGGAAAACCAGAGGATGCACATGCAGGTACACGTTGTTTACTGAAACTTCAGTTCATGTAGAACAAACCAAAGTAGCACCATAGAACAATCCTCCATAACATATTAGTTATGGGATGCCAATAATTCGCAAACTAGGTTTTTACAGGGACAGTTGTGCTGTCTGTGTGGGAGGGGCATACTCTCTCCGCCCCAGTGTGTTAGCTGCCATGTGACGCAGCAGGAGCAGCAGTTTGAATGTGCTGATACAGTTGGCTTCATGTGTCTCTGAAGAATCACATAGAGTGTATTCTAGCTTCACTTTCCCGGAGACTGACCACCATACAGATCTTTGCTAAACCACTTAATCTATTAGGGTCACGGGGAAGCCGGATCCTATCTTGGCCGACACGGGGCGAAGGTGGGGTACACCTTGAACAGCTCAGCAGACCATCGCAGGGCAAGCACACACACACAACCATTCACACCCACATCCATATCTAGGTGCAATTTGGAACAGCCACTTAGCCTACTGTGCATGTCTTTGGACTGTGGGAGGAAGCGGAGTACCCGGAGGAAACCCTGGGAATAACACGCAAACTCCACATAGACCCACCTGAGCCCAGGACTCGAATTCAGGACCTTCTTGCTGTGAGGCGGACGTGCTAACCACTACACTACCGTGCTGCCCCTGATATAAATTGCCTTGTGTTTGTCTGGTGAACTTTTTCACACACACACACACACACACACACACACACACAGGTCCAGCTCTGTCCTTAGTGGTTTATTCGGACAGTGTATCACTTTCTCAGGGTAAAATGAAACCCAGATGAATCTTTCCCACAGTGGCGTGTATGTACATGTTCCAGTCTTGAGGTATCGGTCTGAGTGTGGAACTCTACCATCTGAAGCTCTATCAGTTTCTTCCCGCGGCTACACTTCTAAACATCCCTCTCCACCCCCCCGTTTGTTCAGACCGAAAGGTAGACACAACTTCACAGGATGAATGAGCTGTGAAATTTAATGTTCTGAGGCTAATAGACCATAGCTAGAGAAGCAATCGTTCCATCTCTCTCTCTCTCTCTCTCTCTCTCTCTCTTTCTCTCTCTCTCTCTCTCTCTCTTTATAAACTGGAAAGTGAGTGTGTATATCATAGTGCTGCTCTGTAAAACCAAAACTGTCAGCGTCCTTCATAACCAGAGACCATGTTTACATTCCACATTCGATCTCCTGATCTGCTCCGATCTACAGAGACGGTACTCGTACTGCTTTATTTAAGATAAGATAAGATATTTAAGATCTCAACAACCCCCGAGACAGTTAAACAGACTGCGTGCTGTTCCTGACTTCCAGCTGAACGATCTCACATCTCACACGTCAGACTAGAACAGACAAGTGTTTAAGGAAACGTCAATTCAGTAGACGCGTCTCTGTTGGTGTAGAACGTCGGAGAAATGAGCAGTTCCCCCAAAAACTCTTCAAAGACCGCACCATGCGGACTCTAATAAAGTTTGACATCGAGCCCCAAAACCTGGGAAGCAACAGCAGAAAACCGAAAGCGCTGGAAGACTAAGAAATGGCAACATTCAGAAGAGAAACTGAAAACTTTGGGAATGACAGAGAGCTGCTGGAACTGGACTGCCTCCTACTATCGCCTGACCTAACCCTCGTCTGTTCCACTCTCATCTCAGACTCTCAAGTTAACATCGTTATGTTGATGATGACAAAATATATCAGCTATAAACACTCTTTCCTTCTCCATCACTCTTTATTCTCTCTCTTTAAGGTAATAAAAGAAGAAGTATTTTTCCCACCCTTTAAAAAATAGTCACATGATATGTTTGGCCTGCGATTGCTCTCAGCGCTTCAGATAGTTTTGCTTTCTCTCCTGATGATAAATGAATTTGCTGGAAAGTATCGCATCTCACTTATCGTCGCAGATTCCACTGTCTCGTCTGTACAACCAGCATCAACTGGAAAATCTGGGCTTTGTTTCCATCGCAGGATTATCTGTGTGTGTGTGTGTGTGTGTGTGTGTGTGTGTGTGTGTCAGAATCAGCTGATTTTAGTGTGTGTTTTCTTCTGTAGTGTCCTGTCCAGTTGTGTACACGCCGTGGTGGCGCTGCTCTACCCGTTCTCCTGGCAGCACACCTTCATCCCTGTTCTTCCGTCCTCCATGGTGGACATCGTGTGCTGCCCGACTCCGTTCCTTGTGGGGATCCTGTCCAGCTCTCTGCCCAAACTCAAGGAACTCCCAGTGGAGGAGGTAACGCTAATGCTAACGCTAACACGCATCTGTCAGTTTCACACTCACAAACACACACTCTCAGATGGTGAAAAAATCAGGTGCATGCGGAATGTTTGGAACACAAAAACACTCCCAGACCTGGTGAAGTTACACTGCTCATGTGTTACCATGGAAACAAACGTTTCCTGTCTAAAGCTTTAATCTAAGAGTTTGTCTCATATCATTTGCCGAACTGCTTTATCTGGTCGAAGGTGGGGTACACCTTGAACGGCTCGTCAGTCCATCGCAGGGCAACACACACACAAACATTCACACTCACAGCTCACAGCTAGGGGCGATATGGAACGGCCAATCAGCCTACTGTGCATGTCTTTGGATTGTGGGAGGAAACCAGATCACCCAGGGGAAACCTACGCAAGCATGAGGGGAACGTGCAAACCCCACACAGAAACGCCCTCGCCGAGCCCGGGACTCGAACCCAGGACCTTCTTGCATTGAGGCAGACGTGTTAACCACTGCGCCACCGTGGCTTGCGTTAATCAGAAACAAAATATGTGGCAACATGTAAAAATTGAGAATGAAATAAAATATGTAATATATTTATAAGATTTCTCTGTTAGGAGACGTTTGTGCAAGATTTGTGGAAGGAGGCTCCAGGGACGCATCACATTGGAATAAAATATTTTTCTTTCTGATGTTCTGAAACCTTAAACACTGTTAAAATTCCCAAATATTCTGTACGTACATCGCTCGATTACATCAAAGATGAAAAGCCAAGTCAGTGAGTCAGCAGAGATGCCTCTCCTCGGCTGACTCAGTCTGCAGTCAGGTTTTTAAAAAGCTTCCCAGGGTTTGTGGTTTTCTCCTTATCTGCTCCGAGAACAGAGATCTGTAACGATTCATCAGCGCTGGGACGCAGAACTGAGGGAAACTCCACCGTTTACTTAAAACCACAAACAGAATCCACAACCCACGTTTTTACTTTCCTTTTCTTTCCTTTTTCTAAACTTTCCTGACTGTTTCACATCCCACACACACACACACACACACACACACACACATGCTCTCGCACAATCTCGCACACCTGCATTAGCATGTCCCAACTCGAGTGTCTATTTGGCCTATGAGAAAAATGTAGGTACAGAGACCTCACTCACCTTTATCGGTCTAAATCTTAGCCACGCCCCCTCAACCACACCCCCTCAGCCATACCCACCACTTCGATTCACCAGTTCAATTCAGTTCTGTTGTGTTTGTTGATACTGTCGCAAATACAATCCCTAATGAACAAACCTGTGGCGAATCACTCTGACCTGTACGTGTGTGTGTGTGTGTGTGTGTGTGTGTGTTTGTTTGAGAGAGAGAGTGTGTGTGTGTGTGTGTGTGTGTGTGTGTGTGTGTGAATAAGTGCATGTTTGTGTGTCTGTATTTTTGTTCGTGTCTGTGTGTGCATAAGTGCGTGTGTATGCGTGTGTGTGTAAGTGCATATCAGTGTGTCTGTGTTTTTGAGTGTGTGTGAACGTGTGTGTGCCTGTGAGTGTACATCTCTCTAGATGTTTAAATAAAAGTGTATGAATATATTTTTATAATTGGATTGAAACGGACTGAGATGGAATGTGAATGAGGTCGTGACGTGACACTCCATGCGACGGGTGCTGTATGAATTGGCCCTTACTCAAATCACCCGTCTGGCTGTTGACCTGAAAAAAATATAAATAAACCCAAAGAAGCAGATTTATCTTTCACTGCTTCCAGGAATCGACGAAGAGAAAAAGCATCACAGACGAAGCGCCTTTCATAGAACAAGAGCCAAAGGTTTCAGTGTACAAACTTATCAGTTAAATCTGTCCAGTCGGTAAACTCTGTGTTCCTTACCTCTCGTCAGAGGGCGGAGTCACAATCACTGTGCACATTTACACCACAAAGAGCAGCGTAGAGAAACATCACCACAAAGGCCTGTTGTACATAATAACTGGTGTAAAGTAGTCATATTTTACTTTTTGTTGTTGTTTTCTGCTTGAATTAGAAATGACAGATATTAGTACATACCACATGGGAATGGTGCGATCCGATTGCATCACCTCATTCAATATAATAAGTAATTATTGGATGGGCTGAAGTGCGATACGGAGAATTATTCAATCAAGGCGGTGTTATCCACCGAGGTCAAAACGGATAACACCCTCTGAGATCGAATTCTAGAATTGTTTTATTGTTCATTTAAAGCATTTTCAAAATAGTCATCCAAAATATACAAGTAGACACTGTGGGAACATGATAATTATCATTGCCACTAGGTGGAGCTAGGTATCTGGAAAACGAAAGTTACGTATGTAACTACGGTTCTATGAATCCTGGATGCCAGAGGCGATGCTTCAGCACTGAATGTACCCATCTCGCGCATGCGCAGGTCGAGTGTTTATATCAACAAAGTCACACGTGACCTCTGATGACCCCGGGTCAGCCTATATCTTCCGGTGGCGTTAGAGGATCTGTTCCTGCAGAATCTTCTTGCGAGAGCACAAGGATTCTGAGTGACAGAACGCTCTGGCGGTCATCCAGGATTCATAGAACCGTAGTTACATACGTA
>JAQMYF010000002.1:32473218-32483570 GCA_030014195.1 Neosilurus mollespiculum | reverse complement strand
CCGGAAGATATAGGCTGACCCGGGGTCATCAGAGGTCACGCGTGACTTTGTTGATATAAACACTCGACCTGCGCATGTGCGAGATGGATACATTCAGTGCTGAAGCACCGCCTCTGGCAGTCAGTAAGGATGAAATAGAACAGAAGCCTGAGACCTTTCTGAGAGCTGTACAGAACAGGCTGATGCTAGTCACGTTAGCTGTGTGTACTCGCAGTTAGTAAATAAAGTGAAGGAAAGTATTTGAATGTGTCCTATTCTTCACAAAACAACAGACAGTAATATTACTATGGTGCTTTGCTAGCTATGAGCTCTGTGAGGTTAGCATGCTAGACAGCTAGCACCATTTGTGATTCATTTCAGACACGAAAAGCAACACAATATGGATTAAAAGTATTTGATGGTAGAACCTATTTTTTAATTTCAAGAATTAAACTTTTTTTTATTCGAACACAATTTCATTGCCTTTTTGTGATGAACAGGGAGTTTTGAAAGAGGGCAGCCATTTTCTCTGTCAGGGACGAGGAACATAGATATTATAGATATTATATATTATAGATCAGCTACGCACTGCGTCATTCGGCTCCACCATGTTCGAAGCACTGCGGCCCTAAGCTCTATACTTTAATAAATCTTTTCAATATTTGTGTTATTGTAGTCCTCTATCTCTATCTTCATGTTTACAACACCATGAATATAAAGCAATTAAAAATTAAAGAAATATTTGGCAGTCTGCTGCAGGGCGTAGCCGACCTATGATGTCTATGAGGAGGTCTTGTATGAATAATAATACTAATAGATATTGTTCTGAGTGGATAGTGGACACTCACAGTTTGTCACGGCCACTTGGAACAGGAATCATCATCATTATCACACCTTAAAATAATAAAATATACGAAAAATTATTTTGGGTGGCATAGCGGTTAGCACGTTTGCTTCACAGAAAGAAGGTCCTGGGTTCAAGTCCTGAGCTTGGGCGGTTCTTTATGGAGTATACATGTTCGTCCTATGCTTACATGTGTTTCCTCCGGGTACTCTGGTTTCCTCCCACACTCCAAAGACATGTATGCACATTCGGCTGTTTTGGCTGTTCCAAAATGAACACTCGTTGAATGGTTGTTGTGTGTGTGTGTCGGCCCTGCGAGCTGTTCTTTGCCCAAGGTTGGCTGAGATAGGAACTAGCCTCCCCACGACCCTAGTAGAATCAAGAGGCTCAGCCAATGAGTGAGTGAGATGCTGGTGCCCACACCCTGGACAGCTCACCAGACCATCGCAGACCATCAAATGCTCTGATTCTAAATTTTGTTGCTTTTCATGGAATAAGTGTAGAATGAACGGAAGGACCGGCGGGGTGCGGTTTGCCTTCAGCCTTGCACTGTGTTGCGACCTCTTGAGATGGAGCATGTAGAGCTCACCTGACCTGCCTCTGTCATGGTTAAAGTACTATTTTATTTTATTCATTTATTAATTGTCTGAACCGCTTAATACTAATTAGCGTCACGGCGACTCTGGGCGAGGGCAGAGTACACCCTGAAGAGTTTATTTTCTTTTATGTGAAATTTTTTTTTTAAACTCTAGGTTTAGTTTACTTCTCTTTATGCTACTGTGTAGTATATACTAAAACTCTGAAAGGTTCACAGCTCTGTACCCGCCCACTGGTACAAAAACGTCTGGTTGTCATGTGCTTTTTGTGTTCATGTTGCCATGTCGTATATTCAAAAACAATCATTCACTTCGGGCTCGGTGGAGGACGCTGAACACAGCAAACATCCACGTCATCAGTGTGTAATTGTTAACTAACAAGAAAAAAGGAAATTAAAGACCCAGATTTCAGAATCCAGTAAACGTAATAGAACAGGCTGAAGATATTAAGAAGAAACTACTACACAACGGTATAGCATTTTTAAGGTTTATGTATTTTGTAATTAAGGGCTTTAAACCTCGAAGGGTCCTCTCAGAGGGTTACACGTTTTAAAAGTGTACAGTTAGAATAAACGTGCTGAGGTTCCATCTGGTGCGGATCATGACGTGGAGATGTCCTGATGAGATGCACCATAAACACATGCTGTTTGATTAGACCTGAGAGATGTGTTTATGTAACTGTACTCTGTGTGTGCTTTCAGGCTTTAATGCTTCATCTGGGAACGGATCGCTTCATCAGACAGGTGTGTAGGTGAAAAGATCACAACAGCTCCACTCCACACACAGAAACACCCCCGTCACACTCAGCGCTTTCAGAAAGATGTTTTTTGAGAAATGAACCTTAATAAGTATCTGTAATGTGATCACGCAGCTGGACGACGAGGCTTCACTCCTTCCACGCAAGCTACAGGCGGCTCTGGAGCAAACGCTGGAGCAGAGGAACCACATCATCGACCAGGACTCGGACAGCGAGTCAGATGACGGTAAATGAGATAAACAGAAGCGTCTGATTGGATTAAATCTTGGTGCGCAGCCGGGCAACTGGGTGTCGAGTAAAATAAAGATGCTCTGTTTTAAGTACCAAGTTTAGGTCAGGATACCCTGCCTTCGCTCAGTGTCGGCTGAGATAGGCTCCAGCTTCCCTGTGACCTTAGTAGGATTAAGCGTTTCGGCAAATAAGTGAGAGTGTGGTTGCCCTTTTAGAATCGATGATTATTCGGCCCTTGATGACCTAGAAATGTAGTGAAGTGACCCTCAGTGAAAATGAGTTTGACCCCCCTGCTGAAGAGGTTTAAACTTTATATGTTGACATGCCGGCGTATACGTACCCATGACTCCTGTTTACTTTTTCTCCAGAGTGTAACTCGTTGAACAGCGTGGTGTCCGAGGCCTTTATCCGCTTCTTCCTGGAGACCATCGGACACTACTCGCTGTTCCTGACTCAGGGCGAGAGAGGCGAGCGCGTGTTCCAGCGGGAACCCTTCCGCAAGTCCGTGGCCTCCAAAAGCATCCGCCGCTTCCTGGGAGTCTTCATGGAGTCTCAGATGTTTGCTGGATTTATCCAGGACCGAGAGCTGAGGAAGAGCAGAGCGAAAGGTGAAAGGGATTATTATGAGAGTGAAGGGGGCAGGAAACACATCGCACTGTTTGTCTGAGGATCCAAAGAGCTGAAATATATATTTAAGAATAAACATTGACTGTACAGTGATATGAAACGGTTGTGATGTGGCACACTGCTGCAGTTTAAAGCTTTACTGCCCTCTGCTGGTGAGTGACAGCATTGGAGGGAGCTTTAAGAAGATGAAATGATTGAAGTGTGTGTCGTGGTGCAGGTCTGTTCGAGCAGAGGGTGGAGCAGTACCTGGAGGAGTTACCTGATACCGAGCAGAGCGGCGTCAACAAGTTCCTCAAAGGACTAGGTGAGGAGTTGATCTGGATAATAAGAGCTAAAGAGGTGTACAGCGCTTTATATCACTGAAAATAACCTCATTAATCAAGTGATAGAGTAACAGAGGGATTTATAGAGAGAGAGAGAGAGAGAGTGAGTTAAAATGGATGGAGAAGTGGAAAGAGTGACAAGGGTGAAAGGGGGGTATTTATCTAAACAACGGTTGGACAAAAAAGTAAAAGAAGATGCAAACTGAGATGCGAATTGGGTTAGAAAGAGAAAGATAGAAATGTATGGTGAAGTGAAAGAGAGGTAAAGAAATGAAATGGATGGAAAAGTAAGAGAAAGAGAGAAAGTGAGATAAATAGACGAGAGAGAGAGAGAGAGAGAGAGAGGGTATTTAGTTATAAACACGAAGGGTGGACCGAAATAAAAAAGGGGTAAAAAGTTGAGTATCAGAGAAGTGAAATGGATTGAGAAGTGAGTGAGAAAGAGAGATGGAAATGGATGCAGAAGTGAAAGAGAGATAAAGAAATTAATTGGGTGGAAGACTGAGAGACAGACTTAGAAAGGAAATGGATGGAGAAGTGAAAGAGAGAGAGAGAGAGACAGAGAGAAAATAGATGAAGTGAGTGAGAAAGAGAGATAGAAATGAATGGCGATGAAAGTGATAGAGAGATTAAATAAATGTGTGTGCATGAGAGAGAGAGAGAGAGAGAGAGAGAGAGAGAGATATTGACATAGAAACTAAGGAATCCATCAGGGGGACTAATGAAAGGATGGAGGAATAAAAAAAGAAATAAAGAAGAGCAGAAGAAAAACATTATGCTATATTTCTGTAATTTGTGGACATTTACTAGAAAAAGTCCCAGATTTTAATCACAAGGAGTCGTTTGGCCTCAAAAATATGAATTTAAGCTTAAAGTAGGAAAAGTGAGGGATAAAATCAGGACTGATAGAAGAATAAAAAGAAGTAGAGTGATTTGTGTTCTGAACAAAATTATAGACACTGAAACACAGCCGAGCAAAAACATCCTCCCAGTCATTTCTCTCTCTCTCTGTCTCTCTCTCTCTCTCTCTCTCTCTCTCTCTCTCTCTCTATATATATATATATATATATATATTAATGTCACTATATACTAATGTCCAATCTGATTGGCTGTTATTTCGGGATTATAAACCTTATTCCAAATGGATAACGTTTGAATCAAAACAGCGAATCAACACAATTTGTCAGGCGGCGTCATCATTATCTCTCCTTAAAATGGAAAAATTAACCACAAAAATCTTGTTATAGTTTGTTTTTCTTGTGTCTCTGTGTAGAATATACAAAACTCCTTTACAGGTTGCAGTCTAAGCCCCGATCTCATCATCTCATTTGGGCGATAATGCCCACGATTCAATCAATTTTTAGGTCGGGAGCGAGCATGAGGGGTCTTCGACCGATATTGCCAACCATATCACCGTCAGCGAGGAATCCTGTCAGCGAGACGCAGTTACAGTGTCACAGTGACTGTCAGCCAGGAATCCACGCGTTGTGGACAATCGTCCCGTTTTTTGAAACCTGTTTCCAAATGTTGGACGGTGACACGTGATAAGCTGCTAATCCGTGACCGTCGCCAACCATCCGCGATTTTAATGCTGACAGTACGAGAGCGTTCTGGTCGATCACGGATAGTCGCAGATAGTTGGGGACTTTGCAGAGAGTCTCAGACCTCTGTTGATGAATAAGTATGTTGAACAGACCTGAACAGACGCCGTGTGCTACGCAGAGTTATTAGCCTGCTCAAAGTGCGGAACTCCCCTGACCTGCCTCAGTCATGATTAAAATATATAAATATAGACTATAGAAATCTCATTTTAATTTGCTTTTCATTGTTTCTGTGTAGTATATACTGAAACCACCTGCTCTTGTTTGCACCTGAAGCTCACCTGCATCTGGCTTGGTTTAAAAAAATGTAACGATAAAACAAAAACAAAAAAATCTTTAAAAAAAAATCTCGTTTTAGTGTGCTTCTGTGTTTATGTTTCCCTGAATATTCCCCTCGTTCTTCCGTCTCACTCTGGTTGAGGCTCTGGGTTAGCACTCCAAAGGTCAGGGGTTCAAGCCCCAGTACCGCCAAGCTGCCCCTGTTGGACCCTTGGGCAAGGCCCTTAACCCTCGGTTGTTCAGTTGTATTAAAGTGATAAATGTAAGTTGTGCTGGATAAGGGCATCTACCAAATGCTGTAAATGAATGTTGTGACAGTGTTAAACTTTAATATTTATTGAGACCATGTACATCACTTTTATGCACAACGTTAGCCAAAATAATATTACCATATAAGGCTACACACCTAGTCCCCCAGTACGGTGCCATCTAGCATGAGACAGGGACTGTGCACATCCGTACTGGAGTTTCCTTTTCACTGAATCATGCAGATTATTTAAGGGAAACCACAGTGCACATGCACACTGTCCTTACACATTAATGTTCCTGTTACATCTAAGACTTTTATTGAAAACATCACACGTAATTTTTTTTGGGGAGTTTAGCAACATTATTAAAACAAATTGTTAGCTGGGAAGTTTCAGAGGTGGCATGATGGGGTAGTGGTTAGACCCATCTCTTTGTCACTGACTGTCGCAGAGATTGCTGTACACATTCGTTGTTAAGTGTCTGTGGTTTGTAACTGTTTAAGCCATAAGTAGATAAAAAAATTCATTTTCTTTTCTTTCTTTCTTTTTTTTTAATCCAGGGAATAAAATGAAGTTTCTCCATAAAAAGAACTGATCATCCGGAGGCTCTAAACAACCCAACCATTCCAACGCTGCGTTTAAAGATTCATCCCATCTGAAGCAGTGTGTGTGTGTGTGTGTGATTCGACCTGAGCAGTTCCATGTCCTGTATATATTAATGAATGATGATGTGGCAGTGATTATTCTGTTTCCTGGTACTGTCTGTATGAGAGGATCAAGACAGAGTGGTACTGAGGGGTCTGTGATGATACTGGTACAGCACTACCACCGGGTGTGTGTGTGTGTGTGAGAGAGAGAGAGAGAGAGAGATCCGCTGAGTAAAGAGTGAATAAATAGAAGCGAGTGTGAGGTGGCTGTACAGCGACTGTAGTATTTAACGCCAGAGTACATTTTGTACATGTATTAACACTTGAAGATTCCCGTACTTGCAATTCTTTGTAAAAAAAATAAATGAATAAAAAATTAAAAATTAATAAAGCCTTTCAGATTATTAAGTGATTTTATCTTTCACCCTTATGACAGCTCGCAGCTGTGGAGGATGAAGACCAACATGTGCTTCATGCGATCATATAACACACCAGATCAAAACGCCATCCGCCCTCTTCCACATGCAGGATTTCACAGAGGGCCCTGATTGGCTAGTGTAGCTGTCATTGACTGGGAAGAAAGAGAATGCCCCTCGCACTTTCTATCCCCCGCCGGATGAAGGCCTGAAGGGGGGTCCGTCTTTTGACATCAAGTCTCTCTTCAGCTTTTCTCAGAATATCTTCAAACTTGACAGACGTGATGGACAAATTTGCGTATGATGGTGATCGAGTGATTTTAATCAGAGTTATTGTTCTTAGTACTACGATCCAACTTTATAGGAAAGGCTCATTCTCACTCAGTCATTCGCAGAATTGCTTAATGCTATTAGGGACGCGGGGAGGCTGGAGGCTTTCTCATTGGACAGTGGAATTCACCAGAGCATCGTAGGGCAGCACAGACAACAACCATTCACACTCACATTCACACCTAGGAGAAATTTGGAACAGCCAATTAGCCTACTGTGTGTCTTTGGGATGAAACCGGATTGCTTGGAGGAAATCCAGACAAGCACAGGGAGAACATGCAAACCCCACACAGAAAAACCCTAGCCCTGGACCTTCTTGCTGCGAGGCGGACGTGCTAACCACCACGACACCGTGCTACCCGGAAAAGCTTATTCAGTGGGGAATATTGTGCTTGTCTTAGCATTAGCCGAAAGTGAAGTAATTAAAGCAGGAGTATTTTATGGATCTTATAAGCATATGAGTACGAGTCTGAGTGAGTGGGATCCCAGTTATAGCTCACCCTATGTGGTTAGAAGGGAGTCTTACTTGCTAGCACATTTCTGGTAGCGTCAGACTGATTACAGTGCCCCTCTCCCCAGTCACTGGTATCAGGTGTCGGAGGATGAGGCCTGTTCCTGAAAATACAAAAATATGTTCTTAAAACTGAGCACTTTATTCAAATGTTGTTGCTTTTCGTCTAGAATTTACAGATCCGCTGTTTACAGATCCGAAAGCTGACTGCGATGCAGGTGGAAGCCTCTCTTGTGTCCTGGATTGTGGGCTACTTGACCGGAAGACCACAGTATTTGCCCCTGCAGTACTGTGTGGCGGACACGGTGGTCAGCAACACCGGAGCACCACAAGAGACCGTCCTTTCCTCTTTCCTCTTCACCCTGTACACAACAGACTTCAGCTACTGCACAGAGACCTGCCATCTTCAGATGTTTTTTGTTCCGATGTCTCCGCTGTCGTTGGATGTATCGACTCCTTTGTCACATGGTGTGAGCAGAATCATCTGCAGCCCAATGCAACAAAGACCAAGGAACTGGTTGTAGATTTTAAGAGATCCAAAACACCAGCGGCCAATCTGGTCCTGTTCTGCTCTGTCACACCCACTTCAGGTCATGAAGAGCTGTACATTTGATAATTATTTAAATTAGGTGTGCAGGGAACAAGGAAACAAAGGACTGCAGTGTGCAGGGGAGGGCAGGTTCTCCAGGACCAGGGCTGGGAACGGCTGGATTGGCCAATCGGAACTCGGGAATGCGCATATCCAGTGAGAACTGATAGAATAAATATTTATCTCGGGAGAACACTTTGATACTTTTATTCAACTAATTATCATCACTTCCTGTGTGTGTAGAACAGCAAAAGTCTAAAAGATGTAGGACATGGGCCTGGACATGGGGTCCAACAGCCTGGATGACAACAAGGTGGAAGAGTCAAATTCAAATTTCAAATTCAAATTTATTTGTCACATGCAAATTATACACAGTACAATATGCAGTGAAATGCTTATGATTGAATGAGTCGACTCTGAGTTGAGTGAAATGAATCGACTCACTGAAAAAAAAAAAAATAAAAAAGAGAAAGAAAGATTTTAATTACTGCTGCATTAAAGTTTTCTTTTTAAATCCGGGCAATGACGTGATAGGAGAAGTGTGTGTGTGTGTGTGTGTGTTTGGGATCTGGTGGTGATGAAGTCTCGCGAGAGTGTGACTCTGGGGTTGAAAAACACAGAGCAGCGGAAGCGCCATCTAGTGGTGGTGTCTGAAGTGAGCAGCAGGTCCGGGGGAAGAACTTGAGCGGCGTCGAAGCTCCAGCGGCGCAAATCTTTTCTCATCCCGTCTGAGAAACTCTGAGCGCGTCAGACCGTCTCGGACACCAGACAGACGCTCGGACGCGCAGCGCGCGCGCGCTTCCGGAAACTTATCATTAATGTGCGCAATGCATGCACGCGCACTTCGGTTCTGTTCAGCACAGGGTTTTTTTATTAGAAAGATCGTTTTAGGTTTTATGTAGCTGTGCATGTGTGTGCACGCGCGGATTTGTTGATTTTAAAAAAACAAGCAAACAAACAAACAAAAAAAAAAACCCCACAAACAACCCTCATGATACACTGAGGATGAGGATGAGGATGAGGTTTGATCCGGAGCAGCTGAGACGCAGAGGATCATCTTAAATCCTAAATCCTCCACCAGCTCCCCTTCCTGACGGGTGGATGAAGAGGAGCTGCGCATCTTCCAGAAAAGCAAGGTGCGGTTCCGAAGTGGAGAGAGAGAGAGAGAGAGAGAGAGAGAGAGAGAGAGAGAGAGAGATTGCTTTAACCCACATTTCGTCATGCGGCATCAAACATTCTGTGTTTTTAATCTGCAAGCAGAAATGTACAGGCTTTAAAAAGTCCCATCTCTGTGATGATGATGAGGGTGATGATGATGGTGATGATGGTGGTGAGGGTGGTGATGATGGTGGTGATGATGATGAAGTCGCATCAATGTCATGTGCGCCTTTTCCTCATCGAGCCCCACATTCATCTTCCCTTTGCACTCCACATGAAATTTGGGCTGATTTCTCAGCCTCCTGATCATAAATATGAGACCGAGGTATTCAGGAGATCGGATCAGATCAGATCATGTGTCAGGAAGAGAAGCAGTTTTATTGGCTGCTGCAGTCGGGATTTTTTTGGGGGGGAAAGGAAACTGCGCAATCCATGTGGAAGTGGAATTCCTGCTGCGTATTTCTGTTTTCCGAAACACCGAGAGCTCTTTCAAGGCTGTGCTTGTGGGGGTGTTGGTGGAGAGCCATGTGCAGGGGGTCGTGGTGCTCAGGGCGCTGGTGTTGGGCTGTGGAACACACGCACTGGGACCTGGCGGGGGTTTACAGTGCGCAGTTTGCGCCTCAGGAAAACGATGAGCTGGAACTTCTTACAGCAAAAACAAGCAGAAACACTGGTCTCCTTTTCACCTTATTACATCCGCAGGGTCACAGACAGACACCAAGAGGTTTCGTTTTTCATCCGGACAGCTTTACTGTAGAATTCTATCTCTAATCATAACATGAAATTAATATTATAACATGCAATTAATATTGTAACACGCATAAAAAACGACTGAACAAACAAACAAATAAATAAATATAAAATAAAAATAAAATCAACTTTTCTGAAGTTCACCTTGGACATGAACAGTTCAGTCTAATCTCTTTAAAATGCTTTAACGTAATAATTTTATTATTATTCATTCATTCATTTTCTGAAGCACTTAATCCTAATTAGGGTCGCGGGGAGGATGGCGCCCATCTCAGCCGACTCTGGGCGGGGTACACCCTGAACAGCTTGCCAAGCCATCGGAGGGCAGAAACACGCTGATGGCAATGCAGCCTCCTCTTTATGAAAGTCAGCGATGGTTCTTTTCCATTCCTCTCACCACAGACAGTGAGAGACATGGCCGGCATTTGATAACCCAGTTAGCTGCACTGGGGGGGACAGCAGTGAC
>JAQMYF010000002.1:32460547-32472909 GCA_030014195.1 Neosilurus mollespiculum | reverse complement strand
TATCTATCTATCTATCTATCTATCTATCTATCTATCTATCTATCTATCTATCTATCTATCTATCTGTCTGTCTGTGTGTCTGTCTGTTAGAAGACTCATCAGTGATCCTGAAGGTGTAAGTAAATGGTCGAACATTATTTTAAAGGGTTTATAACGATATTTTTTAGGGGAAAATTAACACTGAATTTAATAAAGGTCCCCTTTTGTAAAAGGTATTAAAAGGTCCCGTCTCAGTCAGGAGGAACGGTTCAGTTCAGCACCCTGTGTGAACGTTTTCATTATTAGGATTTACATGTTTACATGTTACTTCAGGGGGAAGTATACAGAGAGAAGTGATGTGTCACTGCGTCATTATGAGTCCTGCATGAAATTAGTTTAACAGACACACACCTCTTAGATAGGGTTTAAAATTCAGAGTTGGGGTGCCGGGGTTTATTTTGGGGTGGCAGCCATCTTGCACGGCAGCACAGTAGTATTGTGGTTAGCATGTCTGCCTCAGAGCAAAAAGGTCCCGCCTGTGGTGTTTCTCTGTTGAGTTTGCATGGTCTCCCCGTGCTTGTGTGAGTTTCCTCCACATACTCCGGTTTCCTTCCACAATTCCAAAACATGCACAGTGGGCTAATTGGCTGTTCCAAATTGCCCCTAGGTGTGAGTGTGAATGTGAATGGTTGTGTGTGTGCTGTCCTGCGATGGTCTGGCGAGGGTGTCCCCCGCCTTTGTCCAGTGTCGGCTGCGATAGTCGACCTTGTAATAGGATCAAGCTGTTCAGCAAATGAGTGACGAAGTGAGCCATGTTGCTCCGCCCCCTGTGCAAAGATGAGTAGATCACCTGCATGTTGATTTATAATTTTCACTAATATAGCATAATATCTATAATAATCCACTACTGTGTGTGTGTGTGTGTGTGTGAGAGAGAGAGAGAGAGAGAGAGAGAGAGAGAGAGCGAGAGCAGGCTGTTGTGTAATCCAGGCGTGTTATTTAAATTGTAGAAGTGTAGATTGTATTCTCTACTTAAAGTGCTCTTTATAGTTGGACACACATTGTGTTAATTAGATAACTTAAGGAATAACAGATGTTTCAGGCTCATAAACGAAGACTCTGGGGCCTTGGAAACACTTCTATCTGGAACTCTGCAGTGCACGGGATCGTGTTTACGCCGGTCTCTAAGCGAATGACGACACGGATGTTTTTCCGATTCCTGACTTTGGATCCTGTTTTTCATTTCAGAGCAAATCTGGACTGTTTTGTTAAAACCGTAAACAACGAGTATAAATAATGTTACCCAGGAGACTTCATCGATTATCTTTAACACCAGATCGCACAGGAATAAAACCGGACGATTACAAAAACCATGAACGCTGAGAAGAAACCTTTGGCCAAACAAAGACATTTTTTCACTTACTGAATATTTTCTGCATCAGAGTTTAACTGGAAAACAACATTCACTTTTCCAGATGTGATTCATCTTCTGTAAGCTCTTTATCCAGCTGCTGATGGTTGTGGATGGACGTCTATCCTGGGAACACTACGTGCGATGTGGGAATACATCTTGGATGTGATGTCGGTTCATCACACACACACATTCACACCTGGGGGTGAGCTGGAGTCATAAATCCACCTACTGGCGCGTTTTGGGGAGGCAGGAGGAAACCAAACAACCTGGAGGAAACCCACATGGGCATGGGGAGAAGATGTGAAACTCCACACAGACAAGGAACCTTTAGGAACCTCAGGACTGAACACTGGAACCTGCGAACTGTGTATTTTCCAAAAATAAGCAACCTTAAAACTGATGACTGATGTTTAGAATTTATATGAATCTGTGGAAATACTTTGTTACGGTCTCTTTGCGTTACAGAATTCCAGAAGACTTTTGCAAAGAGCCAGACGTTAAGCCGAGTCTCAGATTTTCTTAAAATGGAATTTTTCTATCCAAGCCCTGGATGTCTGGTGCTGTGGACAGTAAATTGAATTTATTGTGCGGTGAGAGCAGGATGGAAAAAGAGCGAGTGATTCACAGAGACTCCACACCTGGGAATTGAGAAATGAAGCCGTAACTACAGATAGTTGAAGATAACATGCAACGAGCGGTTTGGAAATATAGAATTACAATCTGCTCGGGATAATTCTGACATTCCCTGATCGTGATCTCATAACCACCCCGCTAATGGATGTTAACTGAGGTGTGTTTCCAGGGGAGAACTCTCCTCTTAAGTTTCTATTAATGCTCCTCCTCTAGAGAGAACCGTGCTCACTCGGCCAGCAGAGAACCCTTTCCTGAGTACACTTAACAGAGGAGCCATGACTGAGAGAGAGAGAGAGAGAGAGAGAGAGAGAGAGAGAGAGAGAGAGACAGCTAAATGGAAGTGTATGAAAAGGGAAACAGCGCTGCTGAAGTGTTTGTCTGCCTACCTCTCTGTCTGTCTGCCTACCTGCCTATCTGTCGGCATCTCTGTCTGTCTCTCTGTCTGTCTGCCTACCTCTCTGTCTGCCTGCCTGTTTCACTGTCTGTTTGCCTGTCTCCCTGTCTGTCTGCCTCTCCGTCTGCCTCTCCGTCTGCATCCCTGCCTGCCTGTCTGCTTCTCTGTCTGCCTGTATCACAGTGAGCTCGATCGAGTGCCTGTGATGGCTAATTGTGTTTTTTAAAGTGGGTCTGCGAGTACACAACAGGGAATCGGTTGATTTTAAGCTCCTCTGTGCCGTTCTGAGGAAGAGAGACGTGTCAGATTTGTAGGTCAGGCTGCAGGGGTTGTTGTCAGGCAGACTCGCAGCGGTACACGTGGTTTCATTCTGACGGATTCATACTGAGCTGATGTGTGAAATTTCACTTCATCTTGTTTACTTCACGCGGATTCGGCCCAACGCTGCTCTTCGCAACATCTCCTTTTACAGTGTGTGTTACTAATACATTAAGATCAATCTCCATTAGCCTCCAGCAACCTCCATCAGCCTCTACCAGCTTCCATCAACCTACACCAAAATCCGTCATCCTCCAGCAGTCTCCATGAGCCTTCATCAACCTCCATCAACCTCCATCAGCCACCGTCAACTTACATCAACAGCGATCAGCCTCCATCAGCATCCATTAACCTCCACCAGCCTCCATCCGCTTCCATGCACCTCCATCAGCCATCATCAACCTTCATCATCCTTCGTCAGCTTACACCAACCTTGATCAGCCTCCATCAGCATCCATTAACCTCCATCAACCTTCATCAGCCTTTATCAGCCTCCACCAGCTTCCATTAACCTCCATCAGCCTCCATCCTTTTTCATCCACCTCCATCAACCTCCATCAGCTTACATCAACCTTGATCAACCTTCATCAGCACCCATTAACCTCCATCAACCTTCATCATCCTCCATTATCCTCTATCAGCCATTACCAGCTTCCATTAACCTCCATCAACCTCCATGAGCTTCCCTGAGCTTCTACTAGACTCCACCATTCTTCATTAGACTCTATCAACCTCTACCAGCTTCCATTAACCTCCATCAAGCTCCGTCAGCCGCTGTCAACTTACATCAACCGTGATCAGCCTTCATCAGCATCCATTAACCTCCACCATCCTCCATTAACCATTCTTCCATTAACCTCCATTAGCCTCCATCAACCTCCATCAGCCTCTGTCAGCCTCCACCAGCTTCCATCAACCTCCATTCTCTTTCATTCATCTCCATCAACCTCCATCAGCTTACATCAACCTTGATCAACCTCCATCAGCACCCATTAACCTCCACCAGCCTCCATCAACCTCCATCAGCCTCCATTATCCTCTATCAGCCAATACCAGCTTCCATTAACCTTCATCAACTTCCATGAGCTTCTACTAGACTCCACCAACCTCCACCAGCTTCCATTAACCTCCATCAGCCTCCATCCTCTTTCATCCACCTCCATCAGCCTCCGTCAGCTTACATAAACCTCGATCATCCTCAATCATTAACCTACACTAACCTTTACCAACCTCAGCCTCCATCAGCCTTCATCAGCCTTCACCTTAGACTCCCATAAACCAATGGCCTCTATCAGACTCCCATAAGTTCCACTAACTTACATCGGCTTTCATGAGCTTCCATTAACCTTCATCAGCATCCATCAACCTCAAACAGCCTTCATCAAACCCAAACAACCTCCTGCAATCCCCATCAACCTCCACCAGTTTCCATCAACTTTCATCAGCTTCCATCAACCTCCAACAGCCTTCATCAAACACAATTAACCTCCATCAATCTCCATCAACCTTCATCAAGCTCCATCAGCTTCCATCAAACTCCATCAGCTATTTTCAAAGTTTATCGGCTTCCGTCAGTCTCCATCAATTTCTATCAGATTTTATCAACCTCCATTGGGTTCCATCAACTTTTATCAACTTCCATCAGACTCCATTAAAATGTATCAGCCTACATCAGCTTTCATCAGACTCCATCAAACTCAATCAACCTTTAGCACCCTCCATCATATACCATTACCGTCCATCAGCTTTGATCTATCTCCACTGGCTTTCAATAATCTCCATCATCTTCTATCAACCTCCATTAGTTTCCATTGACCTTCACCAAAGCTTTATTAAACTCCATCAAACTCCATCAACCTTCACAGGCTTCCATCAGCTTCCATCCGCCTTTATCAACCTTCATCGTCTTCCATCAAACTTCATCAACCTTCATCAGGCTCTAATAAACTTCTTCAGCCTCCATCAGCTTCCATTAAACTCCATCAACCTTCATCACCCTCCATAACTTCTAATCAACCTACTTTTTGCCTCCATTAATCTCCATCAGACACCATCAAAATTTTATCAGCTCCCATCAAAACCTCATCGATCAGCCGATCCACGCTTTGAAACGATCTTCATTCCTGCTTACACACTTAAAATGAAAAGGGATCAAATCTTAATTAATTTTGTACTTTGGAGATCAGAGCTCATGTCACGTGACGTGCTGTAATCTACTCGCCTCATGAAGCTTGAGGTTAACCCTGATACCCCGCTTCTCAGCAGTCAGGAGGGATGTGTCCTCATCTCAGCCTTATTCAGGGACATCATGGAGAAAGTGGGCAGGATCGTCTCTCTTTCTCTCTTTCTCTCTCACTCACACACACACACACACACACACACACACACACACACACGCACACACACGTATGTTCTGCTCATGAATGCCACATGCGGCAGTAAATCGTTGTAGGTCACTCAGCACGTCTCCTGTTTCCATTTTGGGAAAAGAGAGCTTCCGGGGAAATTTCGCCCTAGAAAAGAAATAATTATCAACTCTCCCCAATTCACATTTATTATGAAGACGCTTAGTTAAGAGGAGGATGAAAAAAAGAGAGAGAGATTGAGAGAGAGAGGGAATGAGAAAAAAAGAGAAAAAAAACGAGAGAGATGGATGGAGAGAGAGCGAGAGAGAGAGAGAGGACATGTAGGCTGCATCACTGAGGGTTAATAGTACTTTCTCCTGTCACAGGTAGCGCTGTCTCACTGCACCGGAATCTGGGCGTGATCCCCTCACACTGGAGGAGTCTCGCAGCACGTCGCGGTCATGGAGAAGGTAAGACACTTTGCACCCGCTACTTTCAGAGGACATTTTTGCATGTGTTTGTTTTTCACACTTGAACTGAAAATACGGTGTGTTATTGTTTTGTGTGATGTATCATTTTACACACACTCCTGGAGTTTAAAAAAGGTTACATCACCGCACTGAGTTCTGGATTGTGATTGGTCAAAAGGTGCTGAGTTCTGGATTGTGATTAGTCAGAAGGTGATTAATGTTGTATAACAGCAGCTCTGACAGTGGTGCAGGTTTATGTTAATGCACTCGCTCTAATGCATTATCGTTTCAATAAAAACAGATCATTCACAGGGGGTGTGTACAGGGTCATATACAGAATGTGTACATGGGCATCTACAGGGATGTGTATATGTGCGTGTACATAGTTTTTATTGGGGCATGTACAGGATGAGTGCAGGGAATTGTACTTGGGCATACACAGGGGTGTGTGTATGGGTGTGTACATGGATTTATACAGGGGTGTGTACAGGGGCGTGTATATGGGTGTATGTAGGGGTGTGTACAGGGCCGTGGGTATGGGCGTATACAGGGGTGTGTACGGGGCGTGTATATGGGCACATACAGGGGTGTGTACAGGTGTGTGTGTATATGGGCGTATACAGGGGTGTGTACAGGTGTGTGTATATGGGCGTATACAGGGGTGTGTATATGGGCGTGTACATGGGCATGTACAGGGGTGTGTATGGGGGCGTATACAGGGGCGTGTATATGGGCGTATACAGGGGTGTGTATATGGGCGTATACAGGGGTGTGTACAGGGGCGTGTATATGGGTGTATACAGGGGTGTGTATATGGGCGTATACAGGGGTGTGTACAGGGGCATGTATATGGGCGTATACAAGGGTGTGTACAGGGGCGTGTATATGGGCGTATACAGGGGTGTGTATATGGCGTGTACAGGGGTGTGTATATGGGCATATTTGGGGTGTGTACAGGGGTGTGTATATGGGCATATACGGGGTGTGTACAGGTGTGTGTTTATGGGCGTGTACAGGGGTGTGTATATGGGCGTATACAGGGGTGTGTACAGGGGTGTGTATAATACTCAGACTGTCTTAAAATTTAGATTCATGAAATTTCACACGACCGAACAGTGACGAGTTCACCGACAACCATCTATGTATAAATCTTACCTGTGAGCTTCCACTGACCACAGATTATTTAATACAAACTAATTTAATGAATAATGTTATTTTCAGCCGACAAAAAATAAATAAGTAAATAAAGTAATTGCTACGTACATACACTACAAATCTTTGCATAATTGTAAACATTTTTTGTCATTTTTTTACATTTTCGCTTGAAACTACAGTAAAGAAAATGTGGCTTGTTTCTAGCAGTGCATTTTATTTTACATTTATTTGAAGGTTTTTAAATTATGAAAATACACCTTGTGTAATTTTTTAAATAAGTAGAAATCTAGTTTCTTTGATATTGAAAATATATCTGCTTTCATCTATCCATCCATCCATCTATTTATCTATCTATCTATGAGCTGCAAAATTTTCCAAGAAAAAATAAAATATTTTATTTAAATAAAATAAAATAAGTAAATTTTTCCTAAAAGAAAAGCTGGACGTGATATAAATTTATACTTGATCTAAATAATTGATGTAAATGTATATAATGTTGATGTATTTTAGGCGGCGCGGTGGTGTAGTGGTTAGCATATCCGCCTCACAGCTAGAAGGTCCTGGATTGGATTTCCAAGCTTGGAAAGTTTGTGGAGTTTGCATGTTCTCCCCATGCTTGCCTGGGTTTCTTCTGAGTACTCTGGTTTCCTCGACCAGTCCAAAGACATGCACATTAGGCTAAGTATATATCTGAAATTACCAACTTACCAATTACCACTTACCAAATTATCAGTTACCAACCTGTCCACATGTGCTTTGTGGACTTGGAGAAGGCTTCTGTCCGTGTCCCTCAGGCTATCTTGTGGGGTGTGCTCCGGAAATATGGTATACCGGACCTGTTGCTACGGGCCGTTCGGTCTCTGTATTGCTGGAGCCAGAGCTTGGTCTGCATTGAGAACAACATGTCGAATTCGTTTCCAGTGGGGGTTGGACTCTGCCAAGGCTGTCCTTTGTCACCGGTTCTGTACATAATTTTTATGGATAGAATTTCTAGGCGCAGCCGAGGCATTGAGGGGTTCTGGTTTATAGGATCTCGTCTCTGCTTTTGACGGATGACGTTGTCCTTTTGGCTACATCAAGCCTGGATATTCAGTTCTCGCTGAAGCGAATCGCAGCTGAGTGTGAAGTGGCCAGGATGAGAATCAGCAAGTCCGAGGCCATGGTTCTCTGCCGAAAAAGGGTGGAATGCACCCTCCATGTCTGTAATGAGGTCCTGCCCCAAGCGGTTTTTTTCACGAGTGAGGGAAGGATGAAGCGGGAGATCAACAGGCGGATCTGTGCATCCATTGCTGTAAAGCGGAGCTTGTACCTGTCCGTCGTAGTGAAGAGGGAGCTGAGCCAGAATTTACCAGTCGATTTACATTGCTATCTCACCTATGGTCACGAGCTTTGGGTAGTGACCGAAAGAACAAGATTGCAAATACAAGCGGCTGAAATGAGCTTCCTTTGCAGGGTGGCGGTGCTCTCCCTTAGAGATAGGGTGAGAAGCTCAGTCATCTGGGAGGAGCTCGGAGTAGAAACGGTGCTCCACCGTGTTGAGAGGAGCTAGTTGAGGTGGCTCGGGTGTCTGATCAGAATGCCTCCTGAACGCCTCCCTTGTGTGGTGTTTCGGGCATGTCCAACCGGGAAGAGACCCCGGGGTTGACGCAGAACACGCTTGAGGGACAGTGTCTCTCAGCTGGCTTCCCCGTAGAAGAACCAGAGCCAGAGGGATGTCTGGACCTCACTGCTTAGGCTGCTGCCCCCGGGACCCAACCCCAGATTAAGCAGAAGAAGAGGAAGATCGAAATTGACCTTAGGTGGGAATGCAAATGGTTGTGTGTATGTTGGCCCTACGATGGTCTTGTGAGCTGTTCCCCGATTTCGCCCAGTGTCAGCTAAGATAGGCAAATAAATAAATGTATATTATGATGATGTGTTTGGTATAAATGTAAATAATGTTGATGTATTTGATGTAGATCTGTGTTTAGAGTTTAACCGCACACCCGACTCTCAGTAAAATGACGTAATCTCTGCTGCGATGCTGAATATTTAAACTCCAGTTCCAGAAATAGTATCTGAGCTCTAACTGGTGCGTTCCACTTCTCATCCTCGTCCTCTGTGTTTGTCCTTTCAGTGCTGTTCTGAATGTCCGGAGCCACGAGTGGCACAGAGTTTATGCACCTTCTGCAACAAGTGGCTGTGTTTCCAATGTACAGATCTGCACCAGCACGAGAGAACCTTAGCAGCTCCACCGCCCGAGGCGCGGCATCACCCGAGCGCCAGCAGTCCCACAGTTCCATCAGAAACAGGCACGTTCCTCTTTTCCTCTGTTCCTCTCTTTCACTGTTCCTCTCTTCCTCTCTTCCTCTGTTCCTCTCTTTCACTGTTCCTCTGTTCCTCTCTTTCACTGATCCTCTCTTCCTCTCTTCCTGTCTTCCTCTTTCACTGTTCCTCTCTTCCTGTCTTCCTCTGTTCCTCTTTCACTGTTCCTCTCTTCCTCTCTTCCTCTCTTTCACTGTTCCTCTCTTTCACTGATCCTCTCTTCCTCTGTTCCCCTCTTTCACTGTTCCTCTGTTCCTCTTTCCTCTTTTTCCCTGTTCCTCTGCTGCTCTCTTCCTTTGTCCCCCCTTCCTCTCCTCCTCTATTCCTTCCTTCCTCTCTTCTTCTATATCTCTGTTCCTCTCTTTCTTTGCTCCTCTCTTCCTATATTTCTTCCTTCCTCTGTTCCTGTATTTCTCTGTTCCTCTCTTCCTCTGCTGCTCTTTTCCTCTGTTCTTCCCTTCCTTTTCCCCCTCTATTTCTCTGTTCCTCTATTCTTCCCTTCCTCTGTTCCTTTCTTCCTCTGTTCTTCCCTTCCTTTTCCCCCTCTATTTCTCTGTTCCTCTATTCCTCTGTTCTTCTCTCGTTCTCGTCATTTGTTCCTCTCTTCCTCTGCTCTTCTATTCCCCTGTTTCTCTGTTCCTCTGTTCCCCTGCAGCGTTCCTCTAGTTGCTGAAAACGAGTCTCTATTTAAAGTTACGTCTTTCTAAAGTAGTTCAGTTACGTTTTTGGCTGTAAAAATAAATCATTCTGAAGGAAAGTTTTTGGAATTACTTTGAATGTTTCCTTCATTGCTTTTATGAATGTACTCATATCATAGATCAGTTGGGCTGCTGGACCAGCGGGCTTTCGGAACTTAGAGCCGTCCCCCATTACATCCAGCACTAGCACTGCAGTCTTCCTCGAATAGCTTTGTAGAAGCACGTTGATTTACCGGAGGCTACCATTACATCACACTGGCCTAGCATAAGATAACAGGAAAAGGTTAATGCACAATGTTAGCTCACATTACCTAACAGTTTTAAGAGCTAGCTTGGCACTAACAAACAAAATGGCGGAAAAAGTTAAAAGGCATTTTCACTATTTTGACTGAAACTAGAGACAGATTGAATTCATCCCAGACACATTCGCTCTGTCGGATTCCCCGAACGCTGCTGCTGCAATCCAGGAGCTGTAAACAATCCAACACCAGTCAGAGAGAAAAATTAAGCAGAAGTTACACTTTCTGGTTCTTCTTCAGCGTTTATAGCCTGGAAGCAAGAGGAGGTTCGACAGCACATGCACAGACGGTTTTCGAGTAACAAGGCATCTCACCTAACAGAAAGTACTCTGAAAATAAACTCAGAGGACGTGCTTCAGAAGATCAGAAGGGTCTCCTCTGTAGTCTGCAGATGTCCTTTAATACAGTAATTACACACAAGATAATAATCTCTACAGCAAATAATTCCTAATATATTAATTTCCTCATTCATTAATAAATAAGGCATAATGTTTTAAGGCAGAAGGTTAAACATTCTTTTGCTACGTGTTTCTTTTTATGTATAGAATCCTTACAGTTGTGTTTAATGCTGTAAACCTGAGCTCTGAAATTCCGTAAGTGAACCACTCTGTGCAAATGAAATGGAAGTTACAGCTAATGATTAGTACTGAGTACACTCCTGTTTACGTTTTATACCCCGCCTTCGCCCGACCCTGCTAACATAATAAGATAAAGCAGTTTGGCAAATTAATGAATGGTGGCTCAGTGGTTTACATTTACATTTACAGCATTTGGCAGATGCCTTTATCCAGAGCAACTTACACACTGCTTTAAAGTCACTAGCAGTGGGCTTCCGAGTGGCATATCGACAAGTCTCCAGGTTGATTTTTTTGACTATTAACCTGGAGATTGCAGATTCGAATCCAGGTTGATGCCACAGCCATCTGCAGCCAGGAGTCCAAAATGGAGGACCAATTGGCCCAGCTCTCACGGGAGGCAGGGATGGCATACGCTCTCTTCCGTGTCACTCACGGCGATCACTAGCCAATTGTGGGCGTCTGTGGGCTCATTTGTCAGAAGTTAGTACTTTCCTTCCGAGTGTGTTAGGTTGGCTCAAGATACACATGTGCAGCAGTTCGTAAAGAGGCAAGTGGTGGGTGGTTGTGTGATAGGGAAGGCAACATTTGATGGGTGGGAATTAAATACGCCTAAATTAGGAGGGGAAATGGAAAAAAAAGTCACTATCAAGTGAATACATTCTGATACTGGTTCACTAGGACACAGGTTCAGTATGCCATTAGTCAAAACTCAGTGGGAGTTCTTTTTGTAACATAGTGCTAATCCAAGTACTGCTGAAAGAGGTCGGTTTTGAAGACACTTAGCGACTCAGCTGTCTGGACATCTAGAGGAATTTCATTTCACCACCTAGGTGCCAGAACAGAGAAAAGTTTAGATGCATGTTTTGCTTGTCTCTTGATAGAAGGAGGGAGCAGTCTAGTTGTGCTAGAGGATGTATTTTTGGCTTTGTATGCTAGCATTAGTATTTTTAATCTATGCGAGCAGCTACAGGAAGTCAAATGGAGAGAGCTTGCCGGTATAGCGGTGTGGGAAAACTTGGAAATGTTGAAAACAAGCCGTGCAGCTGCATTCTGGATCAGTTGCAGGGGGGTGGATGGCGCTCAAAAGCAGACCTGCTAGGAGTGAGTTGCAGTAGTCAAGCCTTGAGATGACAAGGGAATGAACAAGTATTTGAGTGGCCTTAGTGGAAAGAAATGGACGAATCCTTTGGATGATAAAGAGGTGAAATCGACATGATCAAGAAAGATTAGAAAGGTTGGTTAATGCTGTTGTTTAATGATCTGAAGGTTGGTAGTCCAAGCCCCAGTACCATCAAGCTGGTTCTGTTGGGCCCTTCAGCAAGGCACATAACCTTCAATTGCTCAGTTGTATAAATTAAATAAAAATGTAGGTTGCTCTGGATAAGGGCATCTTTCAAATGCCATGAATGTAAATGAATGATAACAGGAATCTAAATATAAGATTATTAAACCTATTTATAGATTTGAAAAAATATTTTTAATGGTTTACTGAAAGATAATTTTATTTTACGCATTTATTTCTAGAAAAAAAACTAAAATTACCTGCTTATACAACAATTCATTATTGTTATGTGCTAAGGGTGAGGTGGATGTTGCTAAAATGTCCCTGTTCCATACATTAAGCCTGATTATTATAATAATTATTTTAGGAATTATTTGATGGCTTTTCTTTCACCAGTAAGAAACGAGAAAATATTTTGAATAATAATAATAATAATAATAATAATAATAATAATAATAATAATAATAATAATAATAATAATAATAATAATAAT
>JAQMYF010000002.1:32377739-32392981 GCA_030014195.1 Neosilurus mollespiculum | reverse complement strand
GTTTGTGTATGTTTGCGTGTGTGTGTTTGTGTGTTTAGAGAGTGAGTGTATGTTTGTGTGTGTGTGTGTGTGTGTGTGTTTGTGTATTTCTGTATGTTTGTGTGAATGTGTTTGTGTGTATGTTAGTTTGTGTGTGTTTCTGTATGTTTGTGTGTGTTTGTGTATGTTTGCGTGTGTGTGTTTGTGTGTTTAGAGAGTGAGTGTATGTTTGTGTGTGTGTGTGTGTGTGTGTTTCCGTATGTTTTTGTGTGAATGTGTTTGTTTGTGTGTGTGTGTGTGTGAGAGTGAGTGTATTTTTGTGTTCGTGTGTGTATATGTTTGTGTTTCTATATGTTTGTGGGAATGTGTATGTTTGTGTGTGTGTGTGTGTGTGTGTGTGTGTGAGAGAGAGAGAGAGAGTGTGTGTGTTTGTGTGTATGTGTTTATGTTTGTGTGTGTTTGTGTGTGTATGTATTTTTGTATGCTTGCGTGCGTGTGTGTGTTTTTCCTGATTCGTTTATTTATTTATTAAACCCCTCACTATGAAGTAAATATTAAAACAGATGGCTCGTTCAAAGCGAGCTTCATCAATCTTTCCTGACACTTCTTCTCTTTTACTCCCCCCAAACTGCTCTTAAAATATTTGCAATTAAAACCAATTAGCTCATTTGAATACCAAATTAATTAGCAAACACACTTAGTGGAGTAAATCTTTATTTATTTATTTATTTAATAAGTGAAAAGTTCTCCACTACGCTTGGATGGCGTGTTAATTTACACTGATATCTTTTCCCACGACAGTAAAAACATTACTCTACTGATTTTAATGGGGAGGAGGTGTTTTCCAAGCAATTTTCTGCTAGACTTCATTTTTAATTTATTCATATTTAATTTATTGGCTCGGTCTAAAACTAATCAACAGGCCTCTTAAAGATACAGCCTGCGTTGGCACGGAGCACAGAAGAAGAAAAAAACAGACTTAATTTTAAAAGTGTTTCTTTTCTCATTCCTCTTCGATGAGGATGAAACCGAGATGCACGGCTGAACTCCCCCGAAGGAGAGCGCTTGATTCCTACAGTAAACCTTTTGATAGTTCAGAGAGAGAGAGAGAGAGAGAGAGAGAGAGGAGGAAGGGAGAGGGAACAAAAGAATGAAAAATGTGGTCAACCTTGAATCACCAGAAATATTTCAATTTTGCGGGTGCTGACCATCAGGCCCCGCTGCCAGAATATGATCCACAGAGGAATGCTCCTCTCCTCCTCCTCCTTCATCCACTTACCCTCTCCATTCCTGCTCTTTTGCCCTTGAATCTGCTTCTTGCTTTTCTTCGGCATTAATCTGACAATCATTTAATGTCGCCTGACTCAAGTTCTTATCGCCCCTGTCTACTGTAAGGGACGATAATCAGCCACATGGAGATGATTTCGTAAGAGAAGACAACCACAAACGTAGATGTGTTTTTTTTAATTTTTTATTTATTTTATGTGATGGACCAACACAAAGTGGGGCATAAATGTGCCATGGAAGGAAAATGATTCATGGTTTTCAAAAATTTTTAACAAGCATAAATCTGAAGCATATACCATGCATTTGCATTTAGTGCCTTTTACTCTTCATTCATTACTTCTTTTTCTGAACCGCTTAATCCTAAATAGGGTGGTGAGGACGCTGGCATCCACCTTAGCCGACTCTGGGTGAGGGTGAGACACACTTTGGACAGGCCATCACTGGGTAACCCAGTTAGCTGCAATGGGGGCAGCAGTAACAACTCTGTGATAGTGGGGCTTGAATCCCCGACCTTCAGATCAGTAAGCTAGCACCTTAACCACCGAGCCCCCACTGCCCTGCCCTTTACTCTGATACCCTAAATAAAATCCAGTGCAACCAATCGCCATCAGAAGTCAACTAATTCGTAAATCAAGTCCACCTGTGTGTAATTTAATCTCAGTATAAATTTAGCTGATCTGTGAAGGCCTCAGAGGTTTTCTTTTTTTTTTTTTTAAACATTAGTGAACAAACAGCATCATGAAGCCCAGGGAACAAACCACACAAAAAATATCCCAAGCTTTGAACATCTCACAGAGCACTATTCAACATCATCTGGAAATGGAAAGAGTACAAATGGCACAACAGCAAACCTAACAAGACATGGCTGTCCACCTAAACCAACAGGACAGGCAAGAAGAGCATTGATCAGAGAAGCAGCCAAGAGGCCCATGGTAACTCTGGAGTAGCTGCAGAAATCCACAGCTCAGGGGGGAAGAATCTGTCCACTGTTAGTCATGCACTCCACAAAGCCATTGCAAGCAGGCCTAAATGCAAAACGCTATATGTGGCGGAAAACTGACACCATCCTCACAGTGAAACAGGTGATCCAGGAATTTTTTCTTTAACATTGTAAGGGAGGACAATTTTTGACATTATGGCTCATTAGGAGCCACATTCTCTGAATGCTCTTGTTTATGTTGTGTGTTTAACCATGGACTCTGGACACAAAACAGTTACAGACATGGAGTTAGGGTGTAGTACTGTAGTCAAGTCTGTTATTGTCAAACCAGAGACTAGGACTACATTTTCATTCACAACATTTTCCAGGCACCCTTATGAAGAGCGACATGCAAAAATCTCTATAAAGAAACACATCCTGATACTGTTCTGAGGTAGTGGGCCAGGGGCAATCAGGTTAAAACTCTTGGAAGATTTTTTTTGTGTATAAAAAAATAAAGGACAAAGAATTAAGAGAACAATAAGAAAGTGATTTCTAGCAATGGACTGTAATTTCAGCAGTCCATAAAGAGATGGGTCTTGAGATGTCCTCAGCTGTTGAAGTTCATTCACCTCCAAGACACCAGAACAGAGAGTCCCGATGCGAATTCTTTTTCTACCCTGAGAGATAGAAGGAGTAGTCTCACAGTGGTGGACGATGGGGGGAATCTGATTTAGAGTCGATGGGTTCTGCTCCGTTTTATCATTCAGCAGCTACAGGAAGCCAGCTGAGGGAACGCAGGAATGGAGAACGGTTAAAGCCAGCCAGGATCGAGTCAAGACCGAGGGTTTCAGGCCAGTCAAGCTCGAGACCACATGAAGAGTCTGAATCAATACTGAGACCTAAAGATGTTTTAAGGCCAGGACCTTACTGACTGGTTGGCTTCTTGCACGCTTTGCACCAATGAGTACTCTGTTTTCTAAAAGACAGAATTCATTCATTTATTCATTCACTTGCCAAACAGCATAATCCTACCAGGGTCACGGTCTCACGAGTCTCCCCCCGACTCTGTGCGAAGGCGGGGTACACACTGAACAGCTCACCAGACCATTGCAGGGCAACACACACAACCATTCACACTCACACCTAGGGGCAGCCTAAAGCGTATGTCTGTGGACTTTGGAAGGAAACTGGAGTACACAGAGGAAACCCATGTAAGCATGGGAAGAACATGTAAACTCCACCCTAGAAGACAGAATTGATTCTTGTTAAATTTTGTGGATTTATGAAGGCTCAAGAACAAGACAAGTCCAATATAATACAAAAATAATCCCAAGACTGGACTCCAGTACCACAGCTCGACCCCCACATCCCCCCTCCTTGTTCAGGAACCAGGACTCAGAAGATACCTCAGTAGACGACAGGATGATAAGAACTGATAAGACTCTCTACATTACGCCAGCTAATAAATGTCCGCAGATGGATTTTCACAACCTCTGAAGATGTACCCAGGGTTTTAGAGAAGTGTGTCCTCATCTCAGTGGAGACTCACACTCCTCACTGTCACCACGTGGGTGATTCTGGATTGGTCGATTCACTTTCAATTACACAGGGAGACATTTTTTACACAAGACCCCACATCCAACACATCTGCTGACAGGAGACAGACAGATCGACTCTGATACCCGGCGTTGGGCTCCTTAACACACTCGTGATCTCCAGTGTGAGTCTCGAACTTTAAATCAAACACTGTGTAGAAGTGAAGCAGGAGCCAGCGATAACACAAACACCTTATTCAGAGGAAAACACATGCCTGATAGAGAAATAAATAGTTCCATCAAATACACATGTGCCACAATTATTGGCACCTCTAGATTTAATACTTTGTACAACCTCCTTTTACCAATAAAACATTCATTCATTAATTTCCTAAGCTGATTAATCCTAATTAGGGTCGCAGTGAGGCTGACCCTCATCTCAGCCAACTCTGGGCGAAGGCGGGGTACACCCTGAACAGCTTGCCAGGCCATTGCAGGGCCAACACTCACACAACCATTCACATTCAAACTAAGGGGCAATTTAGAACCGCTAGTTACTACAAACCGGAGTACCCGGAAGGAAACCCACGCAAGCATGGGGAGAACATGCAAACGCCACACAAATGCCTCGAGCCCGGGAATCGAACCCGGGACCTTCTTGCTGTGAGGCGAATGTGCTAACCACTGCACCACAGTGCCACCCACTACCAATAAAAAAAGCATTTATTTATTTATTTATTTGTGTTGATATGTTCAAAGTTCAAAGTCAACTTTATTGTCAAATATGCCATATATGCATGACATACAGCACAGATGAAATTACAGTCCTCTCGGACCCACGGTGCAAACAGGCAAAACAAAAAACAAAACAAAACGAAACAAAAAAACTAAGTTGTACATGTGATTCAGATCATTATCCTGCTGGAAAGTCCAGTAACAACCTGGTTTTAGTTTCCTGACAGACACAATCCAAGTTTGATTTGAAAATTTCTAATATTTCAGTGAGTCATTGTGAAACAATTTTTAAGTGCCTTTAGTAGATAAACAGCCCCACACCATCACAGAACCCCCACCATATTTCAC
Organism: Neosilurus mollespiculum; assembly: GCA_030014195.1. NCBI lineage: Eukaryota > Metazoa > Chordata > Actinopteri > Siluriformes > Plotosidae > Neosilurus > Neosilurus mollespiculum. Next base: position 32,388,175 of record JAQMYF010000002.1, on the reverse strand, counting down.
AGTAGGGATAAGGTTCTATGCATGAGGGCTATTTTTCTTTTACACTCTGAGTGTTTGAGCCTTTAAAATGCTCCAATTTGTTTCATTAGACCATAGAACATAGTTTCAGTCAAAGTTGTAGTAGCATTTCTGTTGATTACATTTGTGGTTAACTAAACAGAAAATGCTTTTTTTCTGGCCCACTTTCTAAATAATCTGTTGGCATGGAAGTGGTGCCTGGTGGTGGTTTTGGAAACTTGATAATCCCTACATTTTAGGGTTTTTTTGTTGTTGTTTTGTTGCCTATTTTACCACTTCCTCACTGTACATGGTGCAAAATAAACCTGAGTCCTGTTCCAAGCAGGTTTATACCAGTTCCATTTTTAAGAAATTGATTTTCTGGTCTATGAAGGTTGATGGAAGATAAAGGGAATTTGGCCTCTGTGTCACCTCATATTTCTTCCCCAGTTAATCAGCAAGTCTTGGATTATAGCTTGAACATTTCTACACACTCCAATCAACTCAAACATGCAATTCAAATAGGAAACATACTTCGGTTAAGTTGTCGTCACTATCGTTTCTTATAAACTAGTATAAATTAAAAAACCCTTTCTAGTATAATAGTTTTGTAATATTAAAATATAATAATTGAGTTCACCAAAAAAATTTTTTCTTACGTTTTTCCTTTTTCGAGATATAAAATTTTCCAATTTTCTATAGGATTTACTTGACGTTCCAAAAGCAACTCGACGGTTAGACACTTTTTCCTTATCAATGGTGCCCCACTTTGAGGGGTGCCAGTAATTTTGGGTATTGTACCTGCTTAATATTATTATTTTTTTCATTTTCTAAGCCGCTTAATCCTAATTATGGGAGGCTGGTGCCTATCTCTGCCAACTCTGGGCGAAGGCGGAGTACACGCCAAACATCTTGTCTGACCATTGCAGGGCAACACAAATACAACAATTCGTACTTACTCTCACACCTAGGGTCAATTTGGAACAGCCAGTTGGCCTACTGTGCATGTTTTTGGACTGTGGGAGGAAACCGGAGTACCTGGAGGAAACCCATGCAAGCAGGGGAAGAACAAGCTTAACTCCACACAGAAACACCCCGAGCCTGGGAATTGAACACCGGACCGTCTTGTTGTGAGGAGAATATGGTAACCACAATACCACTGTACTGTGCTTAATTTTACTTATTTATTTATTTCATCTGCCTGACACATTCTACCATCACCTACTTTTAAATGGTCTTAATTCAGGTCTGTTTAAATAAGAGGAATCGATTTTCTTTTAGGTGTTGTAGGAATGTCTTGGTTGATACGTCTCTGCAACATTGCGTGGTCATCAGGGGCCGTACCTCAGGATTGACAAACCAGGGTGGTAGTTCCCCTTTTTAAAAAGGGGGACCGGAGAGTGTGTTCCAACTATCATGGACTCACACTCAGCCTACCCGGGAAAGTCTATTCAGGAGTACTGGAGAGAAGGATCCGTCCGATGGTTGAACCTCAGATTGACCAGCTCTACACACTCTACAGGATCCTGGAGAGGGCATGGGAGTTTGCCCAACCTGTCCACATGTGCCTTGTGGACTCGGAGAAGGCTTTTTACCTTGTCCCTCAGGCTATCTTGTGGGGAGTGCTCCAGAAATATGGTATACCTGACCCCTTGCTACGGGCTGTTTGCTGAAGCCAGCGCTTGGTCTGTATTGGTAACAACATGTTGAATTCATTTCCAGTGAGGGTTGGACTCCGCTAAGGCTGCCCTTTGTCACCGGTTCTCATCATAATGTTTATGGACAGAATTTTTAGGCGCAGCCAAGGCGTTGAGGGGTTCTGGCGTTAATAGGATCTCGTCTGTGCTTTTTGCTTTTGCAAGTGAGGGGAGGATGGAACGGGAGATCGACAGGCGGATCGGTGCAGCCTCTGCTGTAAAGCGCAGCTTGTACCGGTCCGTCGTGGTGATGAGGAAGCTGAGCCAGAAGGCAAAGCTCTCAGCTTATCAGTTGATCTACGTTTCAACCCTCACCTATGGTCACAAGCTTTGGGTAGTGACCGAAAGAACAAGATTGTGAATATAAGCCGCTGAATTCAGCTTCCTTCACATGGTGGCAGGGCTCTCCCTTAGAGATAGGGTGAGAAGTTCTGTCATCCGGGAGGAGCTCGGAGTCGAACTGCTGCTCCTCCGCGTTGAGAGGAGCCAGTTGAGGTGGCTCGGGCATCTGATTAGAATGCCTCCCGAACGCCTCCCTGGTGTGGTGTTTGGGGCATGTACGACCGGGAAGAGTCCCCTGGGTTGATGCAGAACATGCTGGAGGGACTGTGTCTCTTGGCTGCTCTGGGAACGCCTCGGTGTCCTCCCAGAAGAGCTGGAGGAAGCTCTTGAGGAACCCGACCCCGGACAAGGAGGAAGAGGAAGAAGATGAAGATTCTTTTTAAATTGTAAATTAGTTTGAATAGTACTTATGGAAAAGTAGAGAAATTATTTAAATATATAAACAGCTCACAAATTATAATTTATCCTGTAATGTGGACGGAGTTCTGTAAAATCTAACCTTATTGTGACATTCGATGTTAAAAAGGGCGAAATTCTGTGCTGTACATTCCTGTTGTTTACATTTCATTACAGTGCAGGAGAAACATTTATCACATTAAAAAACACAAAAATAAGTCATTAGCTCTTATCAAAGCGGGAAAGTTTTACTGATAATTAGGTTTGAGAATAGAGGCGATTTCACACTGAAGGCTATTTTACGAAACTCTCTTCCAAAACAAAAGAAATTAACGACACTGTTTGAATGTTTTGAGCATGTTGACGATTTTTTTAAAAATCTCTTTAAGTCATTTTAGGTGAATGAAATATCATTATAATTGTAATGGGGTTATATTTAATGAGGACGCTTTGTTCTAAATCACCATGTGGGAAACAGCAGCACATTATTTCCTTAGCTAATTACTCAAAATAAAAGCAACCACAGGAAAAATTAAATAATAAAAAAGAAAGATAAAGTACATGCAGAATTTAACATTCAAGCCACAATCTATTAGAGATACGAGCAAAACAGCAGAAAGGAAACCTGATCACGAGCCCAACTGTTAGCAAACCACACAGGAAGTAATCTTCAGGCATTTGCATCTTTAGTACAAATTTTTATTGTTTTATTTTACCTCTGGCTCGGAGGGTTTGGGGCCTGGGCTTGGAAAGAACCAGTACAATTTTGGAGTTGATTCGTGCATGGGATCATGTTAAAAAAATTATAATCTTGTAATCCTGAAAAAATCCCTATATTCAATTAACATTGGGCAAAAGCATTACCATACAGCTTTACAGTTTAGCACTGAATGATAACGCTAAATGGTAATGCTAAATGTTGAAACTGAATGATAAAATTCAGTTTCACTATTTAGCGCTACCATTCATTGCTGAACTATAACGCTGAATGATAAAGCTGTATCTTAATTCTGTTTGGTAACGCTGTACGCTAACGCTTTATGGTAAGGCTGTGTTGTAACACTGTAGGGTAACACTGTTTGGTAATGTTGTATGACAACTCTGTATGGTAACGCTGATGTCTAAAATGCTGTATGGTAACACTAAGTAGTCACACTGAATGGTTAGGCTGTGTAGTAACGCTGTATGGCAACGCTGTATTATAACGCTGAATGATCAAGCTGTATAGTAATGGTGAATTGTACTGCTGTGTGGTAATGCAGCTTTTTTTTTTAATGCAGATAGTGTTTATTCTCAGGAGCTTAATGATGTTACAGCTTAAACATTATCTACATTTAGAATGCAGTGCGGCATAGTGAGTGTTTGATTATTACGTGTTGCTATGCAACAACAAATGCTTATGAAGCATCATGGTGCTAAAGCACATAAACAGGTCCTTGAATCTTTAAACCCCTGTTGCTTCACCTGAAACTGTACGAGCAGCTGAACATCATGATAATAAAGCATGAAATGCCCCAAAAATGGCTGGGGAGAGCTCAGAGTGTGAGTTCGTAGTGCTCGCTGTTCAGTGTGTCATGGAGGACTTCCTCTAAGGAAGATGTGTCGCTTGTTTTCTTCTTTCTTGCTGAAACCGAGGCTGTAAACAGAGCACAACTGTACACTAGTCTCTTCCTGCTGAGATTGAACTCTCTCTCTCTCTCTCTCTCTCTCTCTCTCTCTCTCTCTCTCCACATTATTGGTCATTACCGTTCACCTGGCCCTGTGTGGGGTGGCAGTGTCTGGCTGATGGAGAGACGACAGGAAAGACCTGGGCTGCAATAACACATTATTAGCTTTTCTACAGCTCCGTGGGGCTGGATTTAGACTGGATATCCGCCGGCTCTCAGAGGGCAGCTCTCCGTCACAACACACCGCCACCGTCCAGTCCCGACTCCAGTGTTTATTTGCAGAGCTTCTTCCCGACTTTTCACACTCGGACAGGCTCAATTAGCAGGAGAGTACATCAGATAGCGCCCGATACATCACTCGTACCCACTTCCTGGTTTCAGTACTGTTCCCAATGCGTCCTCGTTGACTGTTCTTCAGGACTCCACAGAAGAGCGGAATGGTCACCGGCAGTCAAGGAAGAGGAGTAGATTTCTCTCATAGTGAGCATAAACATGCCTGAAGTGATTTCTTGTGGTTTGTATAGCGATGTAGACAGTCACTTGAGTAACAGGTTCAAAAAATCACAGTAGGAAGGCAGGGACACATGATCCAGTCTGAGTGTACTACTAGTCCTAATACATTGGTAATTTATTTTACTGATAGAGCAAATGATTGATATGTTTAGCATCATCGCTAAGTACATCCGTGTCGACTGGGTAACAGCCGATCGCAAGTACCACGGAATCCCACCCACAGCAAGGGATCATGGGAATTGCATTTAAAAATTGACGCATCTTTCTTTAAAGTTTGTAATTTTTGATTTAATTGAATTTAACTGACCTCATTTTAGCTGAATGTCCACCTCACAACAAGAAGATCCTGGTTTCAAGTCCCAGTCTCGGCGATGGCGCTTCTGTGTGGAATTTGCATGTTTCCTCCGGGTACTCCGGTTTCCTCCTACACTCCAAAGAAATGCACATTAGGCTTGCTGGCTGTTCCAAATTGCCCCAAAGTGTGAGTGCGTGTGGTTGTGTGTGTTGGCCTTGTAAGCTGTTCAGGGTGTACCCTGCCTTTGCTCAGTGTCAACTGAGATAGACGCCAACCACCCTGCAACCCTAGTAGGATTAAGCAGTTCTGCATTTTAGGTGCCTTACACTTTAATGCCTCTGTAATTAACGGCTTTGTTCAAATGTTTTTAATTGCACCAGAGATAATGATTTCATGAAAGGTGTTCTGACTCTGAACTCTACTCTTCTCGACTCTATTCCCGGAACCTCCAAACTTCACTTGAGACACCAAAGTAAAGCCTCGGTCTCGTGTCACCAGAATCACTTCACAGTCAACAGTTTTTTGCCTGAGGTCAACCGGCATCATCCTGTTAATTTGCTGAAGGGTCTTTTCACCCTCCCAAGGAAAGGAGATTTGTCTGGGCTCAGCCATAGAGATGAGGAGAGGAGCACTGGCATCCAGGGGGAGGTGGGGTAGAGCCGCTGCTCCTCTGCATTGAAAGGAGTCAGTTGTGGTGGTTAAGGCATCTGATTAGAATGCATCCTGGGCACCTCAGTTTAGAAGTGTTCTGGGCATGTCCAACTGGGCAGACCCAGAACCCAGTGGTGGGATTATATATTCCGTCTGTCCTGGGAATGCCTCGTGATCCCCAAGGAGGGTCTGCAGAGTGTTATTGGGGAGAGGACTGCTGGGGTTTCCCTCCTAGATGCCTGGGTTTGCCTCCATGACCTGACTTTGGATAAGTGGAAGAACCAGCTACTGTTAACATTTGCATATTTCCTCCAGCCATATTTGTGACAGACTGCAGTAGTCTCAGCCACGGATCTCTTGGTGACGGATCTCGGGGTGGTGGGAGACGTTAGCGCAAAGGCCGGAGCTTTAAGAAGCTAGTGCAGGCCGTCTCCTTCAGCGACAATAACAGTGAGGCAGCGTCCATACAGTAAATGATAAGCTATAAACAATTTGAGCAAAATGCAAATCACCTTGTTACATATGCAAATCTTTCTTGTGGTTGCCTAGGTAACCCTTTTGCATGTTTCCTGCTGTTTTCCTGCTAATTCACTAATAAATAGTTTGTTATCATTAACTTATATTATCATCATATACAGTTTATTATTATCATTACTATCATGTGACTATTGAGTGGAGACTCATGTGCACCATGAACCAGGAAGAGTTAAATGTATATAAATTAATACTCACCGGAAACAGAAATATGGACCCAAGTATGGCGTTTCCGATTATCATCCTTGTAAAATTTCTTTGTGCAGTCGTAAAGCACGCAAAAATGATGAGCTACTCTTCCATGTTGACATGGGCGGAGTCATTAAATTCGTATTTGTTGTTTCCCTACAGAAAATATTTTGGGGAACGCAGTGTTTGGCGGCATCTGTCAGTCAGCGGCATCCAAGCTCTTATTGATTATTGCTCGAATCGTTTCGACCACTTTGCGTCGCTTGTGAAAATTTCGCCTTTTAACGCTCATTGCGCTGGCGTTCATTGACTTTACATGGTTGCTTGTCACTCGTCTCTTCCTGCATGGACGCCACTTGATAGTGACAGGAAGCTCCATCTCTGGACATAATGTTATGCTTACCTTCATATTACCTTCGTTCAATCGTTTTCTTTTTTTTATGTAAAATGCCCGTGTGCCTCTGGTCCCTGAATGGATGAACTTTGCAGGGAATCGATGCTATTGATGATCCATAGATCACACAAGTCAACAAGACTGACATCATAAAAATGAATTCATCGCATCGGGAAAGTCAACAGCGGAATATAATCATAACGGGACAGAGTGAATTAAAGCGAATCGATAAGTCAATTACGGCGAGTGACACTGCGGACAGGCGCGCGCTCGGGGAGAATGAGAAACTGGGTGAAATGAAGTGTCTCTTTATAAGGTGCTGGGACGTGTCACATATCTGTGTGTGTTCACAGTTTCAGTCATTTAATCACCAAGGTTTATCGCCAAGGTTTTAAAGAAACCGCTTTACATGTTAAACGTGTGCACGCAAAACTTTATTCTTTCAAATTTCTTTTCAATTCCCATCAAACATTTTCTTTCTTAAATCAAGAACCCGGGCAGCACGGTGGTGCAGTGCTTAGCCAGTCACAGCAAGAAGGTCCTGGGTTCGATTCCCGGGCTCAGGGCGTTTCCGTGCAGCGTTTTCATGTTCTCCCTGTGCTTGCGTGGGTTTCCTCTGCGTACTCCGGTTTCCTCCCACAGTCCAAAAACATGCACAGTCGGATAATTGGCTGTGAATGTGAATAGTTGTATGTGTGTTGCCCTGCGATGGCCTGGGGAGCGGTTCAGGGTGTACCCCGCCCTCACCCATAGTCGGCTGTGGTGGGCGCTAGCCTCCCTGCAACCCTAATTAGGATTTAGCAGCTTAGAAAATGCTAGTAAGCATTCACACTAACCTATGCTAATACACGCTTTATTAGCGGGGGATGTTCCGGGACGTGTCCTTATCATCCTTATACTGTCGAATACTTCAATATTACACTTCATTTAATTTTTCAGAAACCTCCTGAGCGTGTGTGCGTGTGTGTGTGTGTGTGTGTGTGTGTGTGTGTGTGTGTGTTGTGAAGAATTACTGTAAAGCATGGTGATATATGAGCCTTTGCCTGGTGTCTGTACTCTGGACTTAAATATATTGGAAAAGGATTGTGGGTCGGAGTACAATATATCGGTGAGTGCTGAGGAGCCGGTGACATTTGATTGTGTCCTTTGGTGAACTCTGAGTTATTAACTGGTTTGTTGAAGTTTTTTTTTGGTCAGTGTTGGGAATCGGTGTGAGATCAGAAGTGGTGTGATTATACATTATTACTTCTGCGCTGTGCTTAATATTCATCCATTCGTTCATTTTCTGAACCAATGAATCCTATTAGGATCGCGGGGAAGCTGGAGCCTACCTCAGCCAACTCTGTACGAAGGTGGGGTACACCTGCAAGAGCTCACCAGTCCATCACAGGGCCAACACATACAACCATTCACAATCACACCTAAACCTAGGGGCAACTTGGAACAGCCGATTAGCCTAATGCGCATGTCTTTGGACTGTGGAAGGAAACCGGAGTACCCAGATGAATCCCACTCAATCACGGGGAGAACTCCACACAGAGCCCTCAAACTCAGGACCTTCTTGCTGCGAGGCGGACGTGCTGACCCCTAGACTGCCGTGCCGCCCTGTGCTTTATATTCATGTCATTAACACAACTAGGTTTTCTGCTTATGTATCTTTTACATTATGGCTTATCGACTCATATTACCGTCGCAAAAACGTCCTGAAGAAAAGCCGCAGTTTTGTCTCTGACTGCTTCACAGCTGCTGACACTGGAGACTCCTTCCATACTGTACATGTTCCATGAATAATAATGATTCCCTGAAGGTGAGGTGAATATCTGGGAATAATTCCTGAGACGGAAGGTTAAATGATGTATTCAGTTCGAATGAAAACGTCAGACTGAGAGCATCGATACGAACCTGCACTACTCTCAGAGCTGCTGTTATACAACATTAATCAACACCAACAGAATTCCGCTTGACTCAGCCGCTTGATTATATGGTTATATGGATATGTGGTTCTTTAAGGCGTTGTTCACCACAAGCTTAAAAAAAGGGCGTGTCCGGCGAGTCTTCCCCACATCCTTCAATATATAAACAGCCTCAGTAGACTGAAATCAGATAGATGGGGAGGTCTTGAGGTCGGAGTGTGGTTTCCTCGTGTATGGTGTGGTGTGGATGTACCAGGCCATGCTCCTTCTCTTCAACCACTGCCTCGCTGCTAACCTCAGAGTCCCATTAAAGAGAGGGAGGAACTTGATGGTCCTGAATAGCGTTAGAGAATGCCGGTAGTGACGCACATGGACCTGTAAATACTAAAAAAACACTAAAATCCCTGCTGCGGGGAAAAGGCTCTGTCCTGTTGGTTCTTATAAATAAAAAATTCTAAATAAAACGAATATCATCAAACTGAACTGAACCGAATCATTCTAAAAAGTGTTTGAGTATCCGTGTTCACGAATGACGATATGTCTAGGAAGGATTTTAAATATCCGGCTTTCTCTAACCGAAGTGTGCGTCCTCAACTCTTTTATGGTTCGTCGTGTCGTCTCTCCAGCATTTTTGTGTGGTGAGACGTTATAAGACCCTGTAATTTACTCCGAAGTAAAAAGGAAACCAGGAGTCAATGAATGAGTGGAAACGTCCTTCAAATCGAGATGGCTTTCTCTTTAGCACAGAGCATTACTGTACACCAAACAGAGACCACCCACACTAATACACACCCAGTCTATTAGACAGAGTCTTCATCTGTTCCTGCAGCTTTCTCCTCGTCCCTTCTTGGAGCATGTCTGAGTTTTCTTGCATTGACGTGTTTGGGAATAAAAAACAAAAAACAAAAACAATATCCTGAGAGTCCATTCATTCATTCATTTTCTAAGCCGCTTAATGATAATTAGGGTTGCGGGGAGGCTGGAGCCCATCTTCGCCGAATCTGGGCAAAGGTGGGGTACACCCTGAACAGCTCGCCAGGCCATCGCAGGGCCAACACTCACGCAACGATTCGCACTCACTCTCACACCTAGGGGCGATTTGGAACAGTCAGTTAGCCTACTGTGCATGTCTTTGATTGTAGGAGTACCTGGAGTAGCCGGAGTACCCGGAGGAATCCCATGCAAGCATGGGGAGAACATGTAAACTCCACACAGAAACGCCCCGAGCCCGGGAATCGAACCCAGGCCTTTTTGCTGTGAGGCGGACGTGCTAACCACTGCACCACCGAGAGTTTAAAACAGAAAAATAAGACTTTAAAATCTCATTTTAGTTTGTTTTTAATGTGTTTCTGTGTAGTATTTACTAAAACTTTGAATGAGTTTAAAGCACGCTGTTAGCTACACAGCTCTGAGCATGTGGAACTCACCTGACCCGCCTCTGTCATGGTTAAAAATATGTAAAAAAAAATGTTCTATAAAAATCTTGATTTAGTTTTCTTTCTGTGTTTCTGTGTAGTATATAATAAAAGTCGATTTACTCACGTTTCTGTGTAGTATTTACTAAACTCTGAATGAGAACGCTACACAATCCGCCTCTGTCATGGTTTAAATATGCAAATATAAACTATAAAAATCTTTAATATGCTTTTCTTAATGTTTCCATGTAGTATACACTAAAACTCTTTCAAAAGTTTAAAAAGGGACATCATTACACGTCTCTGCACCTCACATGTGCACTCGGAGCTCACCTGCTTCTGTCATAATCAGAAAAAAATTTAGTAATGGACTTCAGGAGTAATACACAAACACACACACACACACACACACACACACACACACACACACACA
>JAQMYF010000002.1:32338131-32342500 GCA_030014195.1 Neosilurus mollespiculum | reverse complement strand
GACTCTTTTTCCTGAATCTTTTCCATGACTCTTTTCCCTGACTCTTTTATTTGAATCTTTCCCCTGACTCTTTTTTCCTGAATCTTTCCCCTGACTCTTTTTCCTGAATCTTTTCCATGACTCTTTTCCCTGACTCTTTTATTTGAATCTTTCCCCTGACTCTTTTTTCTGAATCTTTCCCCTGATTTTTTTATCTGAATCTTTCCCCTGACTCTTTTTCCTGAATCTTTCCCCTGACTCTTTTTCCTGAATCTTTTCCCTACTCTTTTTCCTTTATTTTTCCCCCGACTCTTTGACCACGTGTCAGGTTTTGGAATTGTCTGACCTGATGTTAATAAAGAGTTTAACCTTCAGTAGCAGTTCCTGAACCTCCGGTGCCTCCGACAGTGACACCAGTACTGGAAGATTTTATTTTTATTTATCTGTGTTTATGTTTTCTGGATTTAAACAGGGACCATGAATGGACATGTTGATACATTCTGTTGACTAGACTCTCTCTTTAAAACTTTATAAAACAGACTTTAACTGAATACAAATATATACGTGACGATAATGATAGCAGCTGATGGTCAGGAACACCACGCTGGAACATCGGAGCAGATATTCCCACACATTCCCACACATCACCTGGAGACATTTTACTCTGGTTAAGTCCCAGTGACGAGCTGATGAGGTTTTTATTGAAGTGGTTTATCACTTGTAGCGTAGGAAGATGCTCCCAACTCCTTCTGTTTGATCAGTACACAAGAAATGCATTCAGATCACAGATTCAGATCATTTCATTACAAGGACAGTGTACAGTTCACGGAGTGTCCCTTCATGTGGACGAAGGCGGCGTCTGAATCATGTTTGTGAGTGAGGAGGCCGGTTAGTGCTCTTAGTGGCATTACAGCATCGCCTGCTGAAGTACCGCTCTCTAACTGAGAGGAAATCACTGAGAAGGTGGGAGGAAACACACACACATACGCACACACACACACACACACACACACACACACACACACACACACACACACACACACGTAATCTCTGACTGCTGAAGACCTCCAGACGCCCTCCTCTCATAATGACACTGCTATCAAACCCAATTGCTGTGGCTGGGACCCAAGGTGGTGCTTTAACGCCTTTAGAGCCTGATTGCTTCTTCAGAATCAAGTGTGTGTGTCCTCTGCGTCACTCCCAGAACTGTCTTACTGTCTGTGTCCTCTCCGTCATTCCCAGACCTGTTGTACTGTCTGTGTCGTCTGTGTCACTCCCAGACTAGCGCTGTATTCATCCTCTCCATCATTCACAGATCTATCACACTGACTTGTATTCTTTGTCATTCCCAGCTGTGTCATGTTGTGTTGTCCTCTCCGTTATTCCCAAGCCTGCCATACTGACTGTGTCCTCTCTACTATTCCCAGACATCTCGTACTGTTTATGTCTTTTCCATCATTTCCAGACCTGTCATACTGTCTGTGTCCTCTAAATTATTCCCAGATCTGTCTTACTGTCTGTTTCTTCTCTATCATTCTGTGCTTCTACCTCATTCACAGATGTGTCATATTGTCCATGTCCTCTCCATCATTTCCAATCCTGTCATATTCTCTGTGTTGTCTTCATCATTCCCAAATCCGTCGCACTGTCCAGGTCTTCTCCAATCTACCCAATCATGTTGTACTGCCTGTGTCCTCTCCGTCATTCCCAGTCCTGTAATAACAGCAGTATATGTCCTAAGAAACCTCTCCCCTACTGCTTCTTCTCTATCCGAACAGAATTTATTCTTTTTTATATTTTTATATTTATATTTATTGTATTTATACTTAATCTCAGACCCTGTGTTGAGTGAGTTATATTTAAAAATGTTTTTCTCATGAACCGTAACTTCACTTGATGCAGAATTGTACTTGTAGGGGCCTTTGGTCTAAGCTCTAGTTCAACTGCATAAGAAAACATGTCCATCAAAGAGCATCAGCGTTATGTGCCAATCAAATTGTAATTACGACATAATGTGTTTTTTTACATTTAATACCCATGTGCTCTTAAACTGCTGGCCTGATCAGTACAAAACTTGTTTTGCAAAATGTTTACGGAGCCTTGTTTACGAACACAGATTCCACAAGTGCTGGAACATGTTGATTTTTTTTACTCAGAAAAAAATATATTGAAAAATCTCCTTCAGTTGAAAAAACCTTCACAACTGCACTTTCGGTTCGATTCCCGGGCTCGGGGCGTTTCTGTGTGGAGTTTGCATGTTCTCTCCGTGCTTGCGTGGGTTTCCTCCGGGTACTCCAGTTTCCTCCTACAGTTCAAAAACATGCACAGTAACACTCACTGGTGTGAGTGTGAGTGTGAATGGTTTTGTGTGTGTTGGAATGGTCTGGCAAGCTGTTCATTGTGTACTGCACCTTCGCCCAGAGTCATCTGAGCAGGACGCCAGCTTCCCCCCGACCCTAATTAAGATGAAGTGGCTTAGAAAATTTATGAATAAATAATAATAATAATAATAATAATAATAATAATAATAATAATAATTATTATTATTATTATTATTGTTGTTGTTGTTGTTGTTATTATTGTTATTATTATTATTGTTGTTGTTGTTTTTTTATTATTATTGTTATAATTATTATTATTGTTAGTATTATTATTATTGTTGTTGTTGTTTTGTTGTAGTTGTTATTATTATTATTATTGTTGGTATTATTATTATTATTATTATTATTATTATTATTATTATTATTATTATTATTATTATTATTATTATTATTGTTATTATTATTATTATTGTTAGTATTATTATTCTTGTTGTTTTGTTGTTGTTGTTTTGTTGTTGTTATTATTATTATTATTATTGTTGTTGTTGTTGTTGTTGTTTTTGTTATTATTATTATTATTATAATTGTTATTATTATGATTATTGTTAGTATTATTATTATTGTTGTTTTGTTGTTGTTGTTGTTTTGTTGTTGTTATTATTATTATTATTGTTGTTGTTGTTGTTGTTGTTTTGTTGTTGTTGTTATAAATATTCTTATTATTATTCTTATTATTATTATTAATATTATTATTATATCCTTCCAGAAGAATTTATATAAGATATAATTTGATAAAATCATTATTCTTTACTATAGACTTTGTTATAACAGTATTTGTGTGCGTGTGTGTGTGTGTGTGTGTGTGTGTGTGTGTGTGTGTGTGTGTGTGTGTGTGTGTGTGTGTGTGATGGAGTGCACTGTCAGTGTTTGGGCAGGAGGTGAAAAACGACGACGCTTACGGTGTAATCATGGCTGCTGTCAGGTAGGTCCACAGCGTGGAAATGGCTAAGTGTGTGTGTGTGTGTGTGTGTGTGTGTAGGCAGAACTCTAGGGATGAAGAGACGCAAGTGGGAAGCTGTCTCCACCTGGAAATTTATTAACCACGGCGCTGACAGTAATGAGCATGGAACAGGTGGGCCCGGACACGCAGATCACAAAGTTGGGGCATTTGGATATGGGGGTGGAGGGGTGGCGAGGGGTGGCAGGTGGGGGGTGGTAGAAAGAAGTTCGACCCCTTGCAGAGAAAGAGATGAGAATGTACGCCCACTCACTGTAAAATTTACCATGGAACCTGGAGAGGTGCACGCACACACACACACACACACACACACACACACACTAACACCTGGTGCAATTAGTCAAATCAGGCCAGAGACGTGCAGGAGAGCAAAAACAACAATGCAGGGATGTAGATGAGCCGCAGTGGAGCTTTCACATATGAAATCTGCAGTATGTTAGAACACTCTTGACTCCAGAAGTATTGGCACCCTGCCAAGATCCAAAACACTTAGAGGTAGATTAGTTTCCACATCACGTCCGATTCATTTTTCGGGAAGTCTCAAGAATTATTTGAAATTATTTTTATTTTTATTTGTTTTTGCCAACAAGTTTTTCAGAAATGCATCTTATAAGAATATTTTTCTTTTTTAATCATGATATATGGCGGCATGGTGGTGCAACGGTTAGCACGTCCGCCTCACAGCAAGAAGGTCCTGGGTTCGATTCTGGACTGCAGGAGGAAACCAGAGTACCCGGAGAAAACCCACACAAGCATGGGGAGAACCTGTCTCCGGGCCTTTCTGTTAGGAGTGTGCAGGTTCTCCCCATGCTTGTGTGGGTTTTCGCCGGGTACTCTGGTTTCCTCCTGCAGTCCAAAAACATGCACAATAGGCTAACTGGCTGTTCCAAATCACCCCTAGGTATGAGAGTCAGCTGAGACGGGCGCCAGCCTCCCCGCGACCCTAATTAGGATTAAGCAGATCGGAAAATGAATAAATTATTGGATCATTATACATTAAATATTAATAGCTAATTGTGTGTAATTTTGGAAACACCCCCATCCCCCACCC
>JAQMYF010000002.1:32330631-32335631 GCA_030014195.1 Neosilurus mollespiculum | reverse complement strand
TCTTCATCTTCTTTCTTTTTTTTTCTTCTTTTGTCTTCTTCTTCCTTTTCTTTCTTCTTTGTGTTCTTTCTTTTTTTTCTTCTTTTGCCTTCTTCTTCATCTTCTTCCTCTTTTTCTTCTTCATCTTTCTCTTTCTCTTCTTCTCTTTCCCCTCTTCTTTCTGTTCTTCCTCTTCTTCATCTTTCTACTTCCTTTTCCTCCTTTTCTTCATCTTCCTCTTCTTTCTTTTCCTCCTCTTCCTCTTCTTTGTTCTTCCTCTTCCCTTTCTTCATCTCTCTCTTCTTTCTTCATCTCTTCTTCCTCTTCTTCTTCATTTCCTTTCACTTCCTCCTCTTATTCCTTTTCCTCTTCCTCGTCCTCTCTTTCCTTCTTCCACTACCTCTTTTTCCTCATTTTCTTCTTCCTCTTCTTTATTTGTCTTTTTCTTTCACTTCTCCTTCCTCTTTTTTCTCCCTCATCTTTTTCTTCATTTTCTTTTTTTCCTCCCCCACCCTTTTTCCTCTTTTTTCCTTGTTTGTTTTCTTCCTCTGTTTTCTTTTCTTCTTCCTCCTTTTCTTCATCAGTTAGTTTTTAATGAAGATCATGATGTTGGATAAACATGCAGATGCAGCACTGATTAATTCATTATTAATCAGCATTAATTCACACACACACACACACACACACACACACACACACACACACACACACACACACACACACTACAGAGTTTAGCACACACTGCACATTCTAAGCTCTTGCAAAGTTCATTTGTCACTTTTGGTGAGGGGTTTTCTCTGGGTACTTCGGTTTCCTCCCTTAGTTCAAATCCCCTATAGGTGTGAATGTGTGAATGGTTGTCCGTGTGTGTGTTAGTCCTGTAGTGTGTTAGTCTGGTCGCCTATTCAGGGTGTAACCCCGCTCCCTCTCACCAGACCTCTGATGGATAAGCGTCGGTAGTCCGTTGGTGAGTCGGTCAGTCAGTGGGTTGGTTATTAAAACGAAAGGAGACATCATTCACTCTCGGAGTTCTGACTAAAATAAAATGCTTTTAGAGAAGAACTCGTGTACCTTTTAAAGATTCATCATTAAAAAATAGTTTTTGTGCACCTTGCTGCACTCATACCATAAAACCCAGCTATCTTATAGAATAGTATTGAATAACTGTCAAATGAATTTTGCTTAATGCAGATTCAAAGTGCTTTCTGTCAGGCATAATTGCCCACTTGCCAGCTGTTTGTCAGCCTGGCTTTTTGTTGCGTCACAGCGAGAGCGATCCGGCTCTTAAATTACTGCTTTGCGCGCCATTTGCCCATGAAATACTTTCTGACAGAGCGCCTTGCTGTGATGTGTTGCTTTCTTTAAAAAAAAAAAAAATGGGGAGGAAAGAAAGAGCACAGCTTTCCCTAGCTCGTTATACACCGAGCTTTAAGGACTCGCGTGTCGTTTTTGATTTTATTTTGGTGGAGCGATGTCACGGCTCATCGTCAGGACGCTCTGGTTTCAGGATGAATTTATTTTCTCTCCAGACTCACAGAGAGGTGAACACTGAGTTCGCAGTCTGCATATTCAACCACTAATGTAAAGATCAGGGTTGGATTAAAAATGCATGAGCTTCGAGAGAGCTGCAGATAGGACCTTTCGCTCTTTACAGGCTACTATTGGTCATTAGATAATAAGGATTGATAAAAGTTACAGGGCACAATGTTAAAAATGCTGTGATCGATTGGAGAGCACCTTAATAATGAAAGCGTGGGCCTGAGGGACATGAGCCATGGATCATTTTGACAAAGGGTTACTCCGATGGCGGACGAGACAGAGCAGGGACAATTAATCCCTCAGAGCTTCAGTGAGGCAAATAAAGTAGTTGCAGCTCATTACGGAGTGACCTTGCTAAACAGCTGGGAGAGCACTGCTGACCTGCGGGGAGTTGATAAGTTTAAACCTCCGGCTCGGGAAAATCGTGGGAGCTGAGCGGAGACAAGCCTGAAGCGGTTCCAGTTCAGGAAGGTCACCGAGAGTCAAGGCCACTTAACCTCTGACAGGATGATGTGACTTACGTGGTTATAACTGACACTCGCAGCAGCCTCGGCGGCTTCACGCCATCCGGTCTGGGGTTATTTTCAACCCTGAGTGAAACATACTCTTACTCTAACTCTAACTAAACTGTAGTGAACTTGATTCGCCTTCATCACACACTATTGAGAACTTGATGTGTGGGCGGAGCTAAAAATAACGCAAATCACTGACTGGGCAAACATACGGACCAATCAGAGCTCACATGTAACTGGCGCCATTTTGGTCTCTTTATAAAGACTGTTAATGTAACACTCAGGAGTTAATACTCCTTGAAATCTGATTCAGTTTCTGGGTGGCGGTGACGCAGAGACGTGACGCTGTTGATTTGTTTTCGGAGTTTTTAATAATATACAGTCAGGATGAGAAACTCACACAAACACACCCGTAGCAGCAGCTGTTCCAGGCCACACACAATCAGACTGATGACTCACTGCACACGTCTATCTCTTCTATTAATCTGAGCACTGAGCTGTAAAGTGGACTGAGAGCCGGGTTGCCAAATCTGTCCCCGTAATCCCCCCCTTCTCTGTAAACACTGCAGTGATTGCAAGGTTTGAGTTTCAGAAATATAAACACTGCATATAATGAAGAAACATTCATAAAAACTCCAACACACATTATTTATGAAGCATGCCTAAAAAATATTATGAAACATCATTGGTGCTATGGGTGCACAAACTTTTGCACTCTGCTGTAATGCTTCCTGTTAATGGAACCTGCTGATTAGCATGTGCTAAAACTCTGAAGTTCCCCAAAGCGCTAAATGTCATCCTGCTTTTCCAACCTGGAGAGATGAAGCCGCTTGCGTTTTTGGGGTGGGGTTGAATGTCACGATTTGAATTAAGATTGTTAGATTGGCCGTGAGCTCATATCGCCGGGCGCGGCCGTCATGTATGACCTTTTGGGGGAATTGTCATTTTCCACCTCTGTGATGCCTCCGCGGCTCCGTAGCAGAGAGGAGTCGGATTCTCGTGCTGTGTAATTTGTCCTGTGTGTAAGCGTTCACAGGAAGCCAGTGGTCTACATCCCGGTGGATCTACAGAGCAGCGGCCTGAGACTGGACTATAACGAGAAAAAGAGCTGCTGGTGGAGATATGCTTGACATCGCTACGAGAGACATCGCTAACGTCTCTGACTGTGACTGTGCTAACTCACATTATAAACACTTCGTCTCTCAGACGCCACACCACAACTCGAATCATCTCACATATTCAACATGGAAATGTGAGTCACACGACAAGAACCTTTTTATTAAATTGGCTTTTACTCAGTATTTCAACTCAAAATTATTTACACAATAAGCTATCTATTATCCAGCACAACATAAAAATAATAATAATAATAATAATAATAATAATAATAATAATAATAATAATAATAATAAAACACAGAAGTACTCATCACAATGCGTCAGTGGTGCTCCGTTGCTGTAAACCTTTTAGTGTGTGCTTGAATTGTAACCCTGATCTTTAAACTTGTGAAAGTTTGGTTCAAACTATTCAGGTGCTCAGCCTGCAAAGTATACACAATTTTTAAAAAAGATAATCTTATGTAACCTTTAACTTTGACCTTTGAGGAGTACGTGAAATGGGTGGAGTGCATGAAGAGTGGGTGGTGTATATGGAAAGCTTAGATTATGAGGAGTAGTTGGAGTATATGGGGAGTGGGGGGGTGTAAAATGAGCGGGTGGAGTGTATGAGTAGTGGGTGGTGTAAGATGCACAGTTGAAGTGTATGAGGAGTGGGTGGTGTAACATCAGTGAGTGGATTGTATGAGGAGCGGTGATGTAAAATAAGCAGGTGGAGTGTATGAAGAGTGGGTGGTGTAAGATGAGCTGTTGAAGTGTATGAGGAGCAGGTGGTGTAAGATGAGTGGGTGGAGTGTATAAGGAGTGGTTGGAGTTTGAGGAGTAGTTGGAGTGTATGAGGGGCAGGTGTTGTAAAATGAGCAGGTGGAGTGTATGAGGAGTAGGTGGTGTAAGATGAGCGGGTGGAGTGTATGAGGAGCGGGTGGTGTAAGATGAGCTGGTAGTGTATGAGGAGAGGGTGGTGTAAGATGAGCTGGTGGTGTATGAGGAGAGGGTGGTGTAAGATGAGTGGGTGGAGTGTATGAGGAGTAGTTGGAGTGTATGAGGAATGGGTGGTGTAAAATGAGCTGTTGGAGTGTATGAGGAGCGGGTGGTGTAAGATGAGTGGGTGCAGTGTATGAGAAGTGGGTGGTGTAAGATGAGTGGGTGGAGTGTATGAGGAGTAGTTGGAGTGTATGAGGAATGGGTGGTGTAAGATGATCGGGTGGAGTGTATGAGGAGTGGGTGGTGTAAGATGAGCTGTTGGAGTGTATGAT
The DNA here is from genome assembly GCA_030014195.1 of Neosilurus mollespiculum. Lineage (NCBI taxonomy): Eukaryota > Metazoa > Chordata > Actinopteri > Siluriformes > Plotosidae > Neosilurus > Neosilurus mollespiculum. Next base: position 32,331,230 of record JAQMYF010000002.1, on the reverse strand, counting down.
GAGCGGGTAATGTAAGATGAGCGGGTGCAATGTATGAGAAGTGGGTGGTGTAAGATGATCGGGTGGAGTGTATGAGGAGTGGTTGGAGTGTATGAGGAGCGGGTGGTGTAAGATGATCGGGTGGAGTGTATGAGGAGTGCGTGGAGAGTATGAGAAGCAGGTGGATTAAAAGGAATGGTTGGAGTAAGAGGTGTGGGTGAGAGGAGTGGATGGAGTGTATAAGCAGCATGTGAAATATGAGGAGTGGGTGTTATGGGTGGAGTGCATTAGGAGCTGGTGAAGTGAGAAGAGTGGGTGGAGTATGCAGAGGGGGTGGAGTATGTGAAGTGGGTAGAGTATGAAGAGTGGGTGGAGTACATGAAGTATGTGGAAGGTGGGTGGAGTATGCAGAGGTGGTGGAGTATAAGCAGTGGGTGGAGTATGTGAAGTGGGTAGAGTATTATGAGTGGGTTAAGTATGTGAAGTGGGTGGAGTATGTGGAGAGGTGGAGTATGCAGAAGGGGTGGAGCATGTGAAGTGGGTAGAGTATGAAAAGTGGGTGGAGTACATGAAGTATGTGGAAGGGGGGGGTATGCAGAGGGGGTGGAGTATGCAGAGGG
>JAQMYF010000002.1:32316916-32328871 GCA_030014195.1 Neosilurus mollespiculum | reverse complement strand
ATGTGGAGGGGTGGAGTATGAAGACGTGGTGGAGTATGAGGAGTGGGTGGAGTGTGTGAAGTGGGTGGAGTATGGAGTCGGGGTGGAGTATGCAGAGTGGGTGGAGTATGCAGAGTTGGTGGAGTATGTGAAGTGGGTGGAGTATGAAGAATGGGTGGAGACTGGGCTCTGCAGTGGTTCTTCTTAATCTCACGATCTTTTGTTAGAAATTAGAAATTATCTCTCTCTCTCTTTCTCTCTCTCTCTCTCTCTCTCTCTCTCTCTATCTCTCTCTCTCCCTCATTACCTCTCCTTCTTTTTTCTTTTCCTCTCTCTCTCTCTCTCTCTCTCTCTCTCTCTCTCTCTCATCTATCCCCTCCTTCCCTCTCTAACTTGATTATTATTATCACCTCCTTTATGTATAAATTTGTAGTTGAGGAATTCTGCTGTTCTGTACCGAAGCACTAAATAACCCGGTTCCATCTCACCCTTTGAGCTCTTTCCCTTCTTTCCCTTCAAGGCCTGATTGCAGTATTAAATATTTAGAACGAGAGTATATGTATTTAGTTATTTATTAAAAATAAAAGAGTAAAAAGGAATCAATAGCGATGGGGTTGATGGTAAATATTATATGACAACAGAAATACTGCATTTAACCTCTCAGTGGTGCTGTGAGTGAAGAACGCCATCAATAATGCAGGCGCAGGATAAATTACAGCCAACATCCATTATAACGCTCACTTTAAATACCAGAGTGACCCGGCTGTAAACAAGTGAAGTTTACGCCGCATTTACTACGGAACAGAGAAAAAACATTACCAAAGTTCAGACATAAAGAACGCTCCTGAAATATTCATCCCGCCTGAAAGTTTCCTGGCAGCGCCACGCAGCACGCCCGGCCTCGTCTCCTCTGTCACGGTTCTGCTTGTAAAAATCAATACAGATCAGATTCTCACTTGAAAAAAAAAACAAACAACAACAAAAAAAAAAACGAGATTTATGACAAAAATAAAGACGTCACTTTAAATCCTGGATGATTTCTGGAAAGTTTCTCTGATGATACTTATTAGCTGATATATATATATATTTTTGAAAGCTCTCAGCTTGAGGTAAAAAACAAAGAGAACTGAAAAAAAAAAAAAAAAAAAAAAGAAAAAGAAAAAAAATCAACAGATTTCTCTCTTGCTCTCTTTCTGGCGTCGTTCTGGCCCGTTCTCGCCTGCTGTGCTGCGTTTTATCTGTCACTGAACCACAGACGGAGATTTCATCAGGATCTCCTGCAGGCCTGCCTGAACGCTCGCTCGCTCGCTCTCTCCTCCACACTCTCCACACAAGCACCACGCGGATGATCAGTGAAATCAAATCACATCAACAAGCTCGCGTCGCGCTCGTCTTAACCACCTCGCAGTTTGTCTCTGTCGTCTCACGGCTCGCCTCAGGCTGCGCGAGGAGACGGGAGACACGTGAGCTCGTTAGTTTTACACGTGTTCTGCTGACAGCTCGAGACAGAACACACACACACACACAGAATTCCAAAATCACTGCAGCCTTTTAATCATGGCTGGATCCAGAAGCGGGTAGGGGTGGGCATGGATGGGAAATGCCCCCCCCCAGATCCAGTTGCTAAATTTTATTCTGCACCATTTAAATGATGCGAAATCATGTTTGTATTATCCATCATGTCAGAATTTCCTGATTTCTGATTGGCTGGTTAAATGGAATAAATAATGCTTTAACTTCTGTGAAATCTCATGTGATCATGGAGGACGTTGCTCGGTAGCACAAACGCCAAATAGAGGCCGAAACCGAAAAACAGCATCAAGAGTACAGTGAATTAATTTAACTAATTCAGTCCTAATCATGAGAATGTCTAATATCCGAGGCAGACGAGGTCGTGGAAGTTGTAGTCAGACTGTCCTGTAGGTCCAAGACGATGTGTGACGTCCACAGTCTTGTGTAGCAAGCCGATCTTCCCTTGGTAGCAATCCAATTAACTGTTGATTGGCAGCAGCATCCTCAGCGTCCACTTTAGAACTTCCTGTGAAATGTTCTCAATTATTTCCAGGCTTCCAGAATTCAGTGCAGATACATCGCACAAGGGCTACATCCGATCACGACCTTCCAAACTGTTAATACACAGTGATCAGTATGTATTGTATATGTAATTTTAGTTTAACGATACCTCGAGTATATATAGTATATAGAGGATAGTGAGGAGATGGTGGTGATTATGGTGATGGCGGAGATAGTGAGGTGATGGTCGCGATGATGGTGGTGGGTGACATTGATGATTGTGGTGACAGTGATGACGGTGGTGAATATGGATGTGACGTTGATGAAGGTGGCGATGGTTGTGTTGGTGATTAATGATGGTGATGATGGTAATGGTAACGGTGGTGATGATGGTCATGATGGTGATAACTGTGGTTGTGATGGTTATGATGGCAGTGACAGTGAGGCGGTGATGACCGTGGTGGCAAGGATGAAGGTGGTGATGACTGTGAAAGTTGAAGTTTTGAAAGCTGATGTGTTTGAACAGGTTGGACAGATGTGTGGGTGAAAACGCAAAGAAGATTAAAGCTCTAAAGCGCCGCTGCATCACATGAAGTTACAGAATCCATCAGGTTCCCTCAAGATCATCACAAATCCACAGAGTTCCTTCAGGATCATCACAAATCCACCAAGTTCCTTTAAGATCATCAAAAATCCACCAAGTTCTCTCAAGATCATCACAAATCCACCAAGTTCCCTCAAGATCATCACAAATCCATCAAGTTCTCTCAAGATCATCAAAAATCCACCAAGTTCTCTCAAGATCATCAAAAATCCACCAAGTTCTCTCAAGATCATCAAAAATCCATTAAGTTCTCTCAAGATCATCAAAAATCCACCAAGTTCTCTCAAGATCATCACAAATCCATCAAGTTCTCTCAAGATCATCACAAATCCACCAAGTTCCCTCAAGATCATCAAAAATCCACCGAGTTCCTTCAAGATCATCACAAATCCACCAAGTTCTCTCAAGATCATCACAAATCCACCAAGTTCCCTTAAGATCATCACAAATCCATCAAGTTCTCTCAAGATCATCACAAATCCACCAAGTTCCCTCAAGATCATCACGAATCCACCGAGTTCCTTCAAGATCATCGCGAATCCTATGACCCCCCCACGCTCATCACGATTCTCTCACATCGTGGAGATCACAGACATCATGTCCCAGTGTAAACCCAGGGTTACAAAGACCATATTTTTTCCATCTCTGCTGACTTTCTGTCTGAATTTTTACTCTTGACAGCTGAATTTGCGTAAAAGCACAAAGGAAACGTTTTCTTTGTAATCAAAGCGCATGCCATGACATCACACACCACTACACTTTATCAGCTCTATAAATACACACCTGCTCTCGATTACCTTTCAGATCCCTTCCTTTATTCCTTCATTTCTCTGAGAGTGACGACATCGACGCTCACAACTCGGCCAAGATACCAGCAAATTGCCGTGCGTTACCGCGCCGCGCTCTTCAGATCGAAAGCAGCGATAATTTCAGCGCCTTTGATTTCGCCTCCTACTGCAGATACTTCAAGCACTGCTTCAAAAATGACAAATACTCTTTGTGCCTCGTTTCTGTCCCTGAACCAGATATGAAGGAAAATTAATTGATTTACAGCGCTCGCACTTGTCTGCGGGCGAATCAGATATATTTTATACATCGTCAATTATGTCAAAGCTGCGCCTTAGCATGGCGGCTCATAAAGCATCAAAAAAAATAAAGAAATGGGGTAAAGATCAGTAAATAGGCCTGTGCATTAGAGGAAACCAGAACACGCGAAAGCTCTTTAGCTCTTTATATAAAACACCGAGAGAAAGAACAGCAGCGCATGAATAAAAGACGAGACAAAGCGCAGAATTGTGTTTTCTCCTCCAACTTCGACTGGCGGCTGCAAACAGCTGTTACAGCACTGAGGGGTGTGTGTGGGAATGTGTGTGTGTGTGTGTGTGTGTTTCACGAGTAATATTGAAATGTTTACTGTAATGGATGCCTTTAATGAGCTTCGCAGCGATACGACTCTAGCTTTAATAGGCTTTAAAGTAAAAGCACCCCATCCCAGAGAGCTCACTTCTCAAACTCCCTATCCAAAATCACCCCATCACCCCTCCCACCCCACCCCCTACACACAGACACACAGATACACACAGACACACACAAACAAACCCACACAGCAACACAACAAAACCAGGTGTGAAAATTCACCACGACGGAAACACGGATTGCTTTAATGTCAGTTAGCCAATGAGCCTACAGTGCCTGTTTTTGGACTGCGGGAGGAAACCTCACGCAAGCAGGGGGAGAACATGCAAACTCCACACAGAAACGCCCCGAGCCCGGGAATCGAACCCAGGATCAAGTTTAGGGGCAGCACGGTGGTGTAGTGGTTAGCATGTCTGCCTCACAGCAAGAAGGTCCTGGGTTCGAGTTCCGGGCTAGGGTGAGTGTGTGTTGGCCCTGCGATAGACTGGCGAGCTGTTCGGTGTACGTTGCCTTCACTAAAAGTCGGCTGAGATAGGCTCCAGCCTCGCCGCGACCCTAATAAAGTGTAAAGTGGTTCCGAAAATGAATGAATTCCATCAAGTATCTAATTGTTTGGCTATTTTCCGGAAATAATTGAAAAGCTCTTACTCCTATTTTAGAACCGGAGTGTGTGTGTGTGTGTGTGTGTGTGTGTGTGTGTGTGTGTGTGTGTGTGTGTAGGGGTTTATTAAAATGAAGAGAGTTCAATTTGAATCACGCCGAGGCTGTCAGTGGCTTCTCGGATTGCCGAGCCTGATGAAATTGCTCTTTGCCGTTATTTAAAAGCAGTCGTAATCCATCTGAAAAGGGGCCACAATTTAATCCATCTCATTTCTTCCTCCCTTCGCACAGCAGTAACACTCTGTGACCAAAAAAAAAAAAAAAAAAAAAAAATCTATCAAAGCAATGTAGCCTGGTGATTTAGTAATTATCTTCTTCTTCTTTTTTTAAACACAACTGCAATTCAGAGCAGATTAATTGAGGTCTTATCTGAGACGAGCTGCAGGTCATTTACCTCAACACACACACACACACACACACACACACACACACACCATGTGCTTTATCTTAATCTTCATCATCCTCATCCTCACCTGAGTGTCGAACCCCTGCATCCCTGCACGATATTACTTTCATTATATACACACAATATACAACCAGTAAAAACATATAATAACATATAATAAAATGATCAGTTTCTCGGGATTGAAGCCTGGTGGCCTCTCAGACAGGAAAAGCACAACATCATATAACGTGTCTGTTATTACATGTTATTAATATGTAAAATCTCGTTGTGTTGATCTGCCCAGCTGTTTAATCTGGAGTCGCTCACATTGTCTGCCATCATGCACAGGTAAGTAATGAACTTAATTAAACATTATTAAAGCATTGGGGGGGGGGGGGGGTGTTTCAATATATCACCCCCTTAAGATTCCAACAAAATTTTTGGTCAGGGTAGATATATTGTAAAAACTCGCAGAATTTTTAGCTCCCACCCACAAAGTGGCTTGGGAGCTATAGGATTGGGTTTCGTCCGTCTGTCTGTCTGTCTGTCTGTCTGTCCATCGCACTTTAGTTTCCGCTGAAAACTGGACCTTTCAAACTTGGTATGCTGGCTCACTACTAGTTTGTGTGTGAGTGACCTTGACCTACTTTTCAAGGTCATAGAGGCAAAACTGTATACTAGGTTTCCGGACATTTACTTGCCGCACGCTGAAGCTGGGGCTTTCAGACTTGCTGTGCTTGTTCTGTATTGGAATGTTATGTAATGGTCCTTTCTGCAGGAGTGTCTGGACCCCTGTGGTCTATTATTATAATTTCATTTTTTCTGAAACCATTCAAAAAAAAAAAAGCATGGCCCTCTTAAGGGGAGCGGTCCTGAGGGACAAAATTAAAAAAAAAAAAACCAAAAAATTGGTTTCTGACTTTGATTATCTCCGTGAGCCTTTATTTAGCCTCTGTGATTTCATGGTATATGACTATATCAGGTTGCATCTTTCAAAAAATGTTGGTATTTTTAAGGTTGACTGAGGCGCCACCTATAGGTGGCACCTCAAATCACGACTTGTCACTTTCCGGGCTGTATTCCTGAACCTCCAACAGCTTGCGCCCTGATTAAGCCGGGATCGTTCATGCATATTTGGACATGTGGGGACCTTTCCCTTCTAAATATGCATGAATGCTGGTGGCTTAGTTTGGGCGCTTTTGTATAGGCGTGCTTTTTGTGGCGAAAATGCCGTTCTGATACATTTTCATCAGACCATAACACAGAGCACCCTCTATGGAATTAAATAAAACTACTTTTATTATGTTTCTCTATAGCTTTTCTTAGCTTAGCTTTACCTACAGGCTTTTTGCACCTTTAACCTTTTGTCAGAGTTCCAGGTGAAGGCCTTCTTCATATTATTGTCATTCAACCTTGAAATTACCCACATTATTTTGAAAGACTTTACCTGATACATTCATATACCATGAAATCGCGGAGGCTGAATGAGGGTGCGCGGAGATAATCAACGTCAGAAAACAATTTTATAGTTTCTTGCATCCGCCATATTCCGTATATTTTGGTATCATTCGTATTCCATTCGTGTTTTGTTCACGCTAAAAATGCACGAATAAAAAACAAATGGTTTAAGAACAAAAAGCAAACAAAATGTGACTAATCTGCGACGGGATATTCGCTTTTTTTCCCCACCAAACATCCGCAAACCAATCGCAAACTACTCGCAATTCGGTTGCAAACATTGTCACGTGACCTTCTTGAGATTTTTGTATGATATAATTATTTAAGCCGCAAAATATCCGCTTGCATGTGGAGTCGCAAAACATCTTGACGTGAATTTCAAAATTCACAAAAAAAAAAACCCCGCAAAAAAATCTATTTGCATCAGTCGCTTTTCTGTCGCACCTCTAGTGTGATCTCCACCTAATGAGTACAATATAAAAGATTATTAATCTCCTTCAACAAGGAAATCCAACTCAGAGTGTGGAAAAAGATAACTGTTTTTCCATCCAGCGATGTTAAAAATCTGGTGTAAACATAAAAAAAGAGAAAATTAGAAAAAGAAAACATGCAGGTAGAACAAGGAAGACGTCAGGACATAAAACTCCAAGCTGTATTTCTTAAAAATAAAATGACACAAAGGCAATAAAAAACAAATGAGCAGAAAGAGGAGTCAGTGTCTTTGTCAGACAGGATTTTTTTGAAAAGGCGAAAGGAAAACCAACACTAAAACATCCAGAGAAGGAAACGAAGTGACCGTGGGATAAAGAGACGCAATCATGGATAAATTTAGTGATGAATCACAACCGCGCCACTCATTCATCCAAACCAAACAAAGTTGTAAAAATGTACGATTCCACCTTTAAATGTTTGGTTTCTGTTACATGAATGTAGTGAACCCTGTGTCATAAGCTTGTTATAACCATGGTATAAGCCATGCTGTCTGATATAGATTGTGCTGACATTACTGATGCTGGACTTATAACAGTTTATGTTACATGACTTTTTATATTTTAGACTTATGCTAAAGGCATAGCACCCGATAGCTATATCTATTGATAGGTGTCTGACGCTGGAGTTATAGTAGTAGCGTGACTCCTTTAAGGGCTGAAACAATTTTGGTCCAGGAATGAATGAATGAATCAATGAATCAATGAATCAATCAGTCAATCAATCAATCAATCTCCCCTGTGTTGGAGAGATGTCTTGTCTTGTTAGTTTAATTACCTGTTTAACGAGTTCATGTTCCGTGTTGCCGTTCATGTTTAATGTTATTTTGTTTGGAGACACTTTGTCTCCCTACCAGAGTTAACCTGTGTTTTTTTATTCCGTGTGAGTCTGAGCAGTGGTGCATGAGCCTCTCTTTTTTAGTTTCAGTTTCGTTATTATATCCCCCTCACACATTGGCGTTTCAGGCTTGAGTATGTATGTGTACATATCAGGATATATCGAGAGAAACGTCTCGAGATGAACATGTTGACTGCTCTGAAACAAATGAAACCCAACCCCCCTTTATACCCACCGTTGAATGCTGCAGCTACACAGTAGCAATGTTGCATAAAAGAATGTAACACCACGCCAACGGTTATGCCACAGCAATGCATCATACGGCACGCATACGCTTCAGTACCCCATAACTTTACATCCCTTAAAGTGAACCTGTGGTGAATTAGCGTTATTATGATAACGTATAACATCAGCGGTTCCTTCCGCCAACATCAGTCCATGCCCATTTTCAAAGTGCGCGTGAGTGTCACGACTCTAGGCATGCTCAGAGACATGTTGCCTTTCTGATTGGCTGTTCCAGCCTGGTAGGTAAGTGAGATCATTGGATACGCTGGGTTATGCCACAGACCCAATGTAGCATAACACATTTTGGTCCAGTGCTGAGCTGCACAAAAAACAAACGCAGAAATCGCAGAAAACCTTTATTTTTGTTCCTAAACCGACTGATGACAGGAAAGCCGAGTCGGCAAAACATTATCTGCGTAAGCCATTTTGGATTCACCGTCACGCTCATCTCTGGAAGCGTTCTCGTTCTCAGAGTCACTAGAATGTGATGTCACACCGTCTCCACAAGAAACGCCAACCCCGCCCAATGTGTTGACGTGACTTCTGGGAGAAAAAACGACTGCTAAGCTGCTAACACTCGTAGTTTAGCACACTGCTAGTAATCCATGGGATAAAATGACCAGTTTTGTGCTTTTTAATGGTCATTTATGTTAAAATAAGCGCCTGCATCGCTTAAATGCATTACATACGAACAAATTATGCTGTGAGGATGACAATACCGCTACTCTTTAACCCCGATACAAACATCAGGTATGCCACCGGAAACGCCGCAGAAATGGCACACATACCAGATGTATATCACAGGATAAAAGAAAAAGCTTCTTGGCGTTTGATGCAAGTCAAGAATTTTTTTTAATACACCACTTACATGGCAGGATACGAGATGGTATCATACCCATCATCATACAAGTCTGTGATACATAACAGCTAATCAGCATCAACTCAGCAATGCGCCAGCCGTATTATGGTTTCAGTGCTGGGCATGCGCGGACACCGGTCAAGTCATGTTCCGTGCCTTCGCTCAGGAGCTTCGCTATTAAGCTAACGAGTTTTATTCCAAATTTAATGGCATCACTGCGACGCTTTCTCACATCCCTAATTAATTAAATATCTCTACCTCATTTGCAATCACAGCCGGATTTCACCGCAAAACTCTTTCTTCTTCCCCCGGACCGGTTCTTCACTGGGTGGATTATGAGACAGAGTTCTGAACAGAGAACCGTGGTTTCATTAGAAAACTCATCACTCATGCTGATAACGGAGGATAATTAAAGCAGAACCCACACTGCCTTCGCTCGGAGCCGCTGCCAGATCTGGTCTGGGACGAGAACAATGTAATGATATGATGAATAGAATGACGAAGCATGTTGATTTGGAGGACGGACGGACGCACAGAGAGAACATGGAGAACTCGAACCGTCCATCGATCGAGAACGATGCGCTCCCTTCACTCAACAAATGTGACGCCGTTTCCTGTTAAATGCCTTCTCTTCCATCTCTGAGAGACTTTGCCTGGGATCGGGAGTCCTCATCCATTTAATATATGCTGCGAGTGCGTCCTGACAAATACAGATTTGAATCGATGCGGTGCTGGAGAGGCTCGTTAAACTTAAATCAGCTTGGAAGTGGTGCATGCCTGCCTCACAGCTGCGATCATTAGCCAGTGGGCTGGGAGATTATTGGACAAATGTCCTTGTGTGTGTGTGTTTGTGTGTGTGTGTGTGTGTGTGTGTGTTTGTGTGTGTGTGTGTGAGAGAGAGATGCCCCAGTTACATTGCTCAGATGGTGGAATAGAACCACTATAAGCAGAAATGCCACAGGAAGTCGATTTAATGGCAAGGCGTTTTCCCTTTGCAGAACGTCCCGTGTCTTTCATCGTTCAGTCAGGAATGGCGAAGGTGCTACTTATATTTTGTTTTTTTTTAAAAAGCGTTCTCATAACTTCATTACAACACGCTGACTGAGATGTGTGTAACTGCGACAAAGCGATCGATCATACGAAGATGCTAAGGCCAGGTCTGGTGTTTCAGGAAGCCGAACCTCACTGTATCACGCATCCCAAAAGTCCTAAAAATGCAAAAACGTCATGAACTCATGTGTGGCATTTATATACAGGACCCAACATTTGTATATACACATGTGTGTGTGTGTGTGTGTGTGTGTGTGTGTGTGTGTGTGTGTATTTATAAAATACTCATTACAACAAAATGTGTTAATTCATTTATTTATTTTCTGAGTCGCTTAATCCTAACTAGAATCGCGGGGAGGCTGGTGCCCATCTCAGCCGACTCCGGGTGAGGGCGGGGTACACCCTGAACAGCTCGCCAGGCCATCTTAGGGCCAACAGACACACACAAGCAATAACACTCACTGTCATACCTAGGGGCATACCTAATCAGCCTACTTTGCCTGTTTTTGAATTGTTGGAGGACACCGGAGTACCCCGAGAAAACCCACGCAAGCACAGGGAGAACATGGAATCTCCACACAGAAACACCGTAAGCCCACGAAACGAACCCAGGACCTTTTTGCTGTGAGTTGTGAGGTGTGTTGTTGATTAACTTGTCACTCTCATTCACTCATTTGCTGAAAGGCTTAATCGTACTAGGGTCGCAGGGGGGCTGGAGTCTATCTCAACCAACACGGTGAAGGCAGGGTACACCCTGAACATCTCGCCAGACCATCACAGGGCAACACACACCCAACAATTCTCACTCACACCTTGGGATAATTTGGAACAGCCAGTTATCCTAATGTGCATGTCTTTGGACTGGAGGAGGAGACCAGAGTACCTGGAGGAAACCCATGCAAGCATGGGGAGGAGCATGCAAACTCCAAACAGAAACACCATAAGCCCAGGACGTGCTAACCACTACAACACCATGCCGCCCTATTAACTATCAGCTTTCATATAATCATTGTGTGTGTGTGTGTGTGTGTGTGTGTGGCAGTGTAAGAGTTAATTCCAGCAGTAGAAGCAGTAATGAGAAAGCACCCGGACGTGTGAGGTAATTAGTCAGTCGCACTCCAATATTTACTCAGTTAATTATTTGTGAGTTTTTCTCCCTCTCACTGCTGCTGCTGATTCCACATCCCATTTATCTCCAGCTCACTCTGTGGCCTTCGGGTCCTCCGTTCCTCCATATATATCACTCAGACATGGGTTGAGTTAAACCCTGATCACTCGGGTTGTTCTGGTGTTCTCCAGCTGTGTCGGTTCATCCGATGGTGAATTCATGACGGGGTGATGACACTCTAAGTGCGATAGAAAAGCGACTGATGCGAATTGATTTTTTTAAATTTTTTGCGAATTTTTTAATTCGCGTCAAAATGTTTTGCGACACCTCACGCAAACGAATATTTTGGGGCTTAAACATGTATATCGCGTGAAGGTTGTGCGACAATGTTTGCAACTTATTTGCCAGTAATTTGCAATTGGTTTGTGGTTGTTTGGCGAACAAATAAAAAAACGATTCTCCTGTCGTAAATCAGTCAAGATTTTTATTCGCTTTGTTATTAGCGCTAACAAATTACAAATGGTGACAAAATATATACGGAATATGGCGGATGCCACCAAGTCTCAAACTTTCCTCGTGGAAGTCTCCATCTTGTCGCTTTTCATTGTGAACGAAAAATGAATATTTTGCGATCAAAGCGACGACTTTGTGATCTTCTCGCGACATGTACGGACTGTTTGAGAAGAGTTTGAGACGACGCCATGTCAGAGTCTCGTTTTGTGACATTCGCGAGAATTTCAAGTCAAGTCAGTTTTATTTGTATAGCGCTTTTTACAATTGACATTGTCACAAAGCAGCTTTACATAGTAAAA
>JAQMYF010000002.1:32247473-32258233 GCA_030014195.1 Neosilurus mollespiculum | reverse complement strand
GGTGGATTTGTATATAAAGTTGGGTGTGGGGTTGTATATGAAATAAGAGACGGAGTTTGGGTGGAGTTGTATATAAAGTTGGGTGTGGAGTTGTATATGAAATAAGAGACGGACTTTGGGTGGAGCTGTATATGAAATCAGGGGTGGATTTGTATATAAAGTTGGGTGTGGGGTTGTATATGAAATAAGAGACGGAGTTTGGGTGGAGTTGTATATAAAATCAGGGGTGGAGTTGTATATAAAGTTGGGTGTGGGGTTGTATATGAAATAAGAGACGGAGTTTGGGTGGAGCTGTATATGAAATTAGAGGTGGAGTTGTATATGAAATCAGGGGTGGAGTTGTATATAAAATTAGGGGTGGAGTTGTATATGAAGGCAGGGTGGAGTTGTATGTGAAGTTGGAGGTGAGGTTGTATATAAAATTAGGGAATTAGTTGTATATGAAGTTGGGGTGGGGTTGTATATTTAATAAGAGACGGAGTTTGGGTGAAGTTGTATATGAAGTCGTGGGTGGAGTTGTATATAAAAATGGGAGTGGAATTGTATATAAAGTTGGGGGTGGAGTTGTATATTAAGTTAAGAGTGGAGTTGTATATAAAGTTGGGGGTGGAGTTGTAAATTAAGTGGGGAGTGGAGTTGTATATAAAGTTGGGGGTGTAGTTGTATATTAAGTTGGGAGTGGAGTTGTATATAAAGTTGGGGGTGGGGTTGTATATGACATAAGATACAATGTTTGGGTGGAGTTGTATATGAAGTCGGGGGTAGAATTGTATTTTAAGTAAGGTAAAGAGTTTGGGTGGAGTTGTTATGAAGTCGGAGGTAAAGTTGTATTTTAAGTAAGGTAAAGAGTTTGGGTGGAGTTGTTATGAAGTCGGAGGTGGAGTTGTATTTTAAGTAAGGTAAAGAGTTTGGGTGGAGTTGTTATGAAGTCGGAGGTGGAGTTGTATTTTAAGTAAGGGACAGAGTTTGTGTGGAGTTGTTATGAAGTCGGAGGTGGAGTTGTATTTTAAGTAAGGGACAGAGTTTGTGTGGAGTTGTATATGAAGTCAGGGGAAGAACTGTATTTGAAATAAGGGACAGAGTTTGGGTGGAGTTGTGATCAAGTCGGGGGTGGAGTTGTTATGAAGTTGGGGGTGGAGTGGGACATGAAGTTCTGGTGGAGTTGTATATGAAATAAGGGATGGAGGTGGGGTGGAGTCTGGGTGGAGTTTGGGCGGGGTTTGATTGGATTTGGGATTATAAGTGGAGAAATGGGAATAATGGCTTTTTAAAATTACTTTTTTAATCAAATCTAACAACCTGGTCTGATAAAATCTGAACGAGTTTCCTGTGAGTCAAATATTGAAAACTGATGACATTTAAATATGTATAAACACTGTTTCCCGATTTTATAATAATATCAGTAACTTTTTACAATTTTAATTTGATGATGATGATGATGATGATGATGATTATTATTATTATTATTATTATTATGATCAGTAGTAGCATAGTTATTGGTTATTATAATAACTGTTGTTTAAATGTTTAAATGAAGTGACTTTGAGAAATAAAATAAAAATTAAATAAATCATCTGACCTCCAGACAGTTTTGGCTCCGGTCTCGAACAGAATAGTTAATGTTGAAGGGTTTGCACATTTCACCAGCGAGCGCACAGAGAAGGGGCGAAAAACACTCCTGGTGCTTACAACCAGTGATGGAACAAATTTGGTCAAATTGGTAAAGTGCCCGAAGGGAGGAGGGAGATGTTCCACAGAAAACCAATTCCAAGCTTGGGTGAACTCGGGATTGTTTGGAAAGTCTCCAATCTGAGAGGCCCTGCAATGAATTGAACGTCAGGCACAGACTGTTAAATAAGATTAGAATAAGGGCCCGTCGCACGAGAGCCTGAGAACCACACTGAAGAGGATTTCAGCCGCCGCGCGCGCACCTGTCATGGCAACATTCCGAAACGTTTCTCACCAGCACGCAGCCTGTTTTTAAGCCGCTCGCAGGTGATACCATGGATCGAGGGTTTGGGGTTTTTTCGGAGCAGGAGATGAAAAGCGTCCTGATGCATCTGTCACGGAATCAAAACACAATGAGAGGAAAGAGAGAGAGAAACACACACACACACATAATGTACTGAATCATTTCTTATTTATTAATGACTCATTTTACACAGAAAACACAGCACACACACACACACACACACACACACACACACACACACACACACACACACTGCTGTATAAATCTCAGAGTAAAGCGATATAATGTAGAGCTCAGAGCAACATGGCAGCGGAACAGTAATGACCGCGCGGTGCGTGCGTTCCCAAGATAATGACACAAAAAGCCTTCAAGCTGATGAGCTGCCCATGAGTCCAGCTGTCTCGCTCTCCTGCATATCTCACTCCATATCACAAGAACCACCACGAGAAGCTTGTGATTCATAAAATCATTAAACTCCCGGGCCGAGTCGTACGCCTGCGGCTTTAACGGATGCGTTTTTAAGCGCTGATAAGCCGAAGGACCTTCTCTCTGGAAGTCAAAAATTGAGAACATGTAAATGATTTCTCCACATGTCATGGTTATTTCATAAGCTTACACACACACACACACACACACACACACACACACACACACACACACACGATGCTGTACATCATGACTGCTGCTTACGAATATCTTTCTCTCTGAATTCATCACTGCACTCACACAATCACAACACACTGTAATGCTTCATACAGAACCATCGACTGCGGTTTAATGCGCTTTCTGTATTAAAGTAACACACACTAGAAACAGAGACCATACTTAAGTATAACAGAAGCCTTGGGGCAGATGTTGGGGCTGTTTTGAAAGCCAGCATTGATATACGACAAAGCTCTATAACAGACTTTTTATGAACAACTCCGACCTTTACCAGCAGGGCAGGTAGCAGGGAGGGTAAGAAGTCGGGCAGGTTGGTCGGCAGATAAGTAGTATGGCAGTTGGGTAAGTGGGTAGTGGGGCAGATAGCAGAGCAGGTAAGTAGTACAGCAGGTGTATAATTGGGTAGCGGGGCAGGGAGCGGGGCCTGTAAGTAGTATGGCAGGTGGGTGAGTGGGAAGCAGCACAAGTAGCGGGGGAGGTAAGTTGTATGGCAGGTGGGTAAGTGGGTAGCGGGGCAGATAAGTAGTATATCAGGTAGATAGTGGGTCAGATAGCAGGGCAGGTAAGTAGTATGGCTTGTGTATAAGTGGGTAGCGGGGCAGGTAAGTAGTACGGCAGGTGTATAAGTGGGGAGCAGGGCAGGTAATGGGGTGGGTAAGTAGTATAGCAGGTGTATAAGTGTGTAGCGGGGCAGGTAATGGGGTGGGTAAGTAGTATGGCAGGTGTATAAGTGGGTAGCGGGGCAGGGAGCGGGGCAGGTAATGGGGTGGGTAAGTAGTATGGCAAGTGGGAGAGTGGGTAGCAGAGCAAACAAAGGATGTAAATTCCAGTAATAATTCAAACAGGTGATCGGTAAGGGGTCGTAAAAAAGTTAAAAAGGTTAAAAAATGTCTAAATAACCAAGAAATGACTGAAAATTGTTGTCTAACAGGTTTCCTTCTTCTGTGTTCTTGTTTTAAGTTGAAGGGTAAAAGGAAGCCATCTTAACTTTTCATGGCCTATCAAAATAAAAGTTTCTATAGAACTAAAGGCCCCCCAAAAACAATTTGCTTATTTTGGTTTATTTAAAAAATTCACTATTTAAAATATTGGATAAATAAATATTTAACATATAATATTGGAGTATCAATTTAATATATTTTTAATTATTATGAGTCAATTTAATATTAAGTTTTTTAATAAAACCACTTCTACCTTGGGCGGCACGATGGTGTAGTAGTTAGCCCATCCACCTTACAGCAAGAAGGTCCTGGGTTCGAGTTCCGGGCTCGTCAAGGCGTTTCTGTGTGCCGTTTGCATGTTCTCCCCATGCTTGTGTGGGTTTCCTCCAGGTACTTGGTTTCCTTCCACAGTCCAAAGTACATTTGGCTAACTGGTTGTTCTAAGTTGCCGCTAGGTGTGAGTGTGTGAGTGGATGGTTGTGTGTGTTGGCCCTGTGATGGTCTGGTGAGCTATTCAATATGTACGCCATCTTTACCCAGCGTCGGCTGAGATACGCTCCAGCCTCCCCACGATCCTAATAAAGGATCAAGCAGTTTGGTAAATGAAATGAAATGACATGACAGGATTCGTCCTGGACAGGGTCAAGGGTCAGTGTGAAATTCAGGATGATGAAAAAACAAAACAAAATGTCATCAGATGTCTCCAAACGCTTTTCTCTTTTTTCATATCTCTCTCTCTCTCTCTCTCTCTCTCTCTCTCTCTCTCTCTCTCTCTTGCTGCTTTCTCTTTTTTCCACTGCTCTCTCTCTCTCTCTCTCTCTCTTCAGTGTGTTTTCTTTTTTTTCCCTGCCCTCTCTGTTTTTTCCTGCTGCTTTTTTTCTTTTTTTGCATCTTTCGCTCATTTTTACTCCTTTCTCTTTTTCCCACTGCTTTTACTTTTCTGCTGCTTTCTCTCTTTTTGCTGCTTTATTTTTTGCTGCTTTCTATTTTTTCCCGCTGCGTTCTCTCTTTTCGCTTCTTTTTTTACTTCTTTCTCTTTTTTACACTGCTCTCTCTCCTTTCGCTGCTTTCTCTCACTTTTCACTGTTTTTTCTTTTTTCTGCTGCTTTCTCTCTTTTTTTTACTCCTTTCTCTTTTTTTCATCGCTTTCTTTTTTTATTTTATTTTTTGCTGTTTCCTCTCATTTTCGTTTCTTTATGTCTCTTTTTGCTGCTTTCTCTTTTTTGCTACTTTCTTTCTTGTTGCCCAGCATCCTGTCTCGCAGCTGCAGCTCCTGTATGAGACTTGGATTGTATGACCACTGTGACTGATAACCTTTTAGAATGTTTATGAATTTAAATCAACATGGAAATAAAAGTCATAATCAGCTGCAAACTGAGCATCAGGCTCAAATATTGAAATATTCAAAGACTGGATGGAAAGCAGGTTTACAAAAACGAGTACTAAAACAATTTTCATATGTGGGGATTTCAAGATTAACTTGTTGAATCCAAATAAAAATAAGTGCAGAGGAATGTATTAACATGATGTAGAACATTAATTGATTTCCAAAAATCACCAGATCCAGCAGAATTACATCACTTTGATCGATAACATTTTCACCAGTGACATAGAAACCAAGGCAATAAGTGGATTCAGTGATAATCAGTGATATAAGTGACCACCTGCCTGTCTTTACAGTTTATGATGGAAATTACAGGATTAATAAACCCAAAAAACAAACCAAGTATAGGAGAGTAAGGTCAGAGGAATCTGTCAAAAAACTAAGAAATGATCTACTGGAAAAGAGCTGGGACATAAAATAGCAAGAACAGGAAGTTATCATTGCATACAAAAAATTCATAAACATATTTAAGATCCTGTATAATAAAAATGTCCAATTAAACAATACAGCAGAAAACTGAAATATATAACTTGCCCACGGATCACAAAGGGATTACAGGATGCCTGTAAAAAGGAAAATAGAGTTTATGAGGCAGAAAACTAAAGAGGCAGAAAATAAATTATAAAAAATCTAAAAATAAGTTAACTCCTATTATAAGGACATGTAAAAAAGAATAATATAAATATTACTAGATAACAAAAAATAATATTAAAGTAATATGAAGTATATTAAACAGTATTGTAAGAAATATATATTTTTTTCATTAATTGGAAAATTATAATATTAATGATGTAGACAATGGCTTTAATCATTTCTTTGTAAATGTTGGACCCAACCTAGCTGGAAAAATCCCTGATCGTGGAACATCTGGACTAAACATGGATGAGTTGACAGAGAGAATTCCCTTTGAAATCCATTGGTTAAAAAAAAACATTTCAAAACCATTACCATATATATATATATATATATATATATATATATATATATATATGTAACTTATCTTTCCAGACTGGTTCATTTGCAGATAAAATAATAAGAGCTAAAGTTACACCTCTGTTTAAAGCTGAGAATAAACACATCTTCACGAACTACAGACCCGTCTCTCCGCTTCCACAATTTTAACTTAATTTTTAAATCACAAATGCCATAGAATAATATATATATATATATATATATATATATATGCAAAGGGATATTTGGTACAATTGACCATGACATGATAATACATAAACGGTATGGTATAAGGGGAATGGTTTTAAATTGGGTGAAAAGTTATAAAAGTTATTTAGTTAAGAGACAGCGGTTTGTGAGGTTGGGTAATTCCTGTTCAGAGTGTTTGGACATTGCTTGTGGTGTTCCTCAGGGGTCAGTGTTGGGTCCAAAATTATTTATCATCTATACAAACGACATATGCAGGGTTTCAAAGTCAATAAAATTAGTGTTGTTTTGCAGATGATACAAATATATATATTTTTTATGGAGAAAATTTACAGCAACTACTGCAG
The DNA here is from genome assembly GCA_030014195.1 of Neosilurus mollespiculum. Classification (NCBI taxonomy): domain Eukaryota; kingdom Metazoa; phylum Chordata; class Actinopteri; order Siluriformes; family Plotosidae; genus Neosilurus; species Neosilurus mollespiculum. Next base: position 32,251,768 of record JAQMYF010000002.1, on the reverse strand, counting down.
GTCATCACTGATGAAATGAGCAAATTAAACATGTGGTTCAATATAAATAAATCATCATAACATTTGAGCAAAACAAAGATAATGCTATTTGGTAGAGACAGAATGAATACACAGGTTCAGATACAACTAGATGAAGTTGAATTGAAATTGAAAGTAAATTTCTTGGGGTAATTATAGATTTCAGGTGCATTTCAGTATTAAATAAAGCAAAGCATGTTCTAGATCATAAGTCTCTCCACGTTCTTTACTGTTCACTAGTTTTACCATATTTAAATTACCGTGTGGAAGTCTGGGGAAATACTTACAAAAGTTCGTTACATTCATTATTAATTCACCAGAAAAGAGCAATACGACTCATTCATAATGCTGGGTTCCAACTCATTGTTCTGGAAGTCAAAATTATTCACATTCACAGATCTTGTAAAAATATCAAATAGTGCAAATAATGTTCAAAGCCAAAATTAATATTTAACTGAGAAATATTCAAAATGTATTCAGGGATACAGAGGGAGGGGGGTAATTTTTAAATGTAAAATGGTATGCACCCATTGATATAAAAAGTTTTTGTATATCGATCACCGGAGTCAAACTATGGAACAAGTCAACCTTAAGCAATGTCCAAACACAAAACATTCTAAAATCAAATATAAAGAATCATTTTCACGGGTTACAGGGATGAAGAGGGGGCGAGTTAATCAACACGTGTTTTCAAGCTTATGGTTTACAGTCTGTTAGTTATTAATTGGGTTACTTTATTCATTTCTTGAGGTATGAGGGGCGCACAGATGGGAGACATTAACTGGGAAGCGGGTACATTATAGTCAGTCAAGAATTGATAGGTGTGGGGTGGGATTAAATACGATTATTCTTCTTCCCACTCCATTTCAAATATGGTACTGTTAACAATTTCATTTGCTTCATTCATTTCAGTGTTAATTATCATTATTAGTATATTACTATCATAACTTTCATTATTCTTATTGTTGTGGTTATTATTATTATTATTATTATTATTATTATTATTATTGTTGTTGTTGTTGTTGTTGTTGTTGTTGTTGTCTTTTCCTGATGAAATGATTTATGTTGTCATCGTTTTGTACTATCTATAAGCACTGTTTACTGACCAGTATTTTTACATATTCGAAGTAAACATTCATTCATTCTACATTGCATAACATTTTTTGTTATATTTTCATACCTGTAATTCCATGTCGTATCTTGGGTGTAAAGGCTCGAACCGAAGCTACACTGAGTGTTTCCTGTTAACATGAAGTTAAAAAAAAAAAACCTTCACTGCCGTTAGATAAGCAGGCCTCACTGCACCCGGCTCATTGGAGGGGAAATAAATAAAAAACCCTTTCCTGTCACCAAGCAGCAACTTGCATGTTTTCTTACTTTTCCCCCTCCATCTCTCTCTCTCTCTCTCTCTCTCTCTCTCTCTCCCCTGAAAGCCACCCAAGAAGAGATTAATCATGAAGGGAAAACTCAACTTCACCCTCTAGCTGCAGGTCACAGTTCTTATTTCGTGTGGAATTGGCTTTCGTAAGGCAGAAGGCCTGCCCAGAGGCCAGAGACCTGATATGAGAGGAATTTGAGAATGAGGCGGAGGGGATTGATTAGCCCACTTCATATCCCCACACTCGCTAAGCACACTCCAGCTGCAATCTAACACACCGCTGAGCTGAATAGACAAGAGAAATTGAATTCCTTCCTAATATTTAACCTTCGAGTCAGCTCTAACAGCTGGTGATGGGTTGCTTTCGCAGGTAGTTACACAAGAAATTTTTTCCCTCTCTCTCTTTTTCACTCTGTGTTGCGACGGGTGGGAGAGAAAGAAGGATAAGAACATTTTTTTTTTTGAGTGGTAACTTATTCAATTACAGTTATACAAAGATGAACGGTGGTTCAGGTCAGCGCTTCACAAAGACGATGAATCAGATCCACACATACACACGGATTAAAAAATAAAAACCCGTCGCGCGCAAACACGATAGGGAAGCCGAACCCGGTGTTGACTTTCACCGAGAGTCGCCTTTCAGACGCTGGTGGTATTTTATTGACAGATGTCTGAACAAAGCCTGTTGGAAAAACACACCAGCATCTGATTTCATTCGGCTGGGAATTATCCCAATCAGCAGCGCGACGCCGCTTGGCACAAGCTGGACTCCATTCAGTGCGACACAGGAACTCATGTCGCTCTAAAACGGATTTCTATTCACGCACCCCCGTCGGTGCACACGTGCCGTCTTTTAAACGTGTTGACAGGAAGCAATCACACGCCTTCATCAACCCATTAATCCCCTCCCCTCCCCCAAAAAAAATAAAAGGAAAAGGAAGAGTTCAGTGGCTGGAAATGGGTCGCTCATTGCGACAGAACTGCGAATGTCTTTATGATAATTTATCATATTATAAGCGCAGAATATTAAATAGAACTCATTAGACGAGTCACGCGTTTTACATTAACACGTATTTCCTCTCTCTCTTCCTGCAGGCTATTGGGGAAAAAAATTGGAGTATGTGAAGCAAAATTCATACCACAATTCTCTGACACCAATTAAAAAAATACATTCAATAATGCAGTCTGGCACAAATCTGAGTATAAATTAGAGCGCCCTGCCTTTCGCTCTCGATTCCCAAATTAATCACACCGACTTCTCCTGAACTCTCTCTCTCTTTCTCCCTCTCTCTCTCTCTCTCTCTCTCTTTCTTTCTCCCTCTCTCTCTCTCTCTCTCTCTCTCTCTTTCTTTCTTTCTCAGAATCTGTTCTGGCCTCGTCATTGATATTCCTCATGGTGGTGTTTCTCGGTTTCCCACCACGAGCGTGGTGTTGTTCTCGCGGCCCGTCTCCCATCGCATCTCGTTACAGGATTCCAGGAATACCAGAGGCTGAATTTTAGAGGAAAGCTTTAAATATCCTGAATCTGACATTAAAGGGATGAAATCGTACAATAACAGATAAATCACGCAGAATCAGTGATGAGCAGAGCGGCACGGAATAACATCAGGAATTCCTCAGAATGATCTGCTTCACGTCAAAACATCTGTAAATCATCTAAATCATAAACAATACACCAATAAAGATAATTATTTTCTATTCCCTTCTTATAATTATTAGAGTGTCTGTACATGCCCCTATAAACACACACACACACACACACCCATGCCCCTGTACACACTCTTTTACACACTGATGCAGACCTGCCAACTCTCACATTTTTCATGTGAGTCTCGCAGGATTTTCACGTGTTTCATACCTCACGGCGTGAAATGAAAACCTCACGTTTTTGGCAATATTTTTGGCCCAGCAACAGAACGACTCCTTCCAGGTTCAATACAATAACTCGGGGTAAGCGTGACAACGAATGTCAAAGCCACCACGCATGCGTATACTACAGGTGACGTTCAACATTTTAAGCGCTTCCCAGAAGTGGAAATCCCGAACTCAACACCTACTGACCAATCACAATCCAGAACTCAACACCTACTGACCAATCACAATCCAGAACTCAACACCTACTGACCAATCACAATCCAGAACTCAACAGCTACTGACCAATCACAATCCAGAACTCAACAGCTACTGACCAATCACAATCCAGAACTCAACAGCTACTGACCAATCACAATCCAGAACTCAGCAGTTTCTTGTTAGCATGTTGGTGAATGTCATTGTAAATGTTTGGTGTAATGTGCATGTTTATGGTTATGAGATGTTTATTAGATGTTGGTTTAATATTCACTCTCAAAATATGACATTTATTGCGGCATTAAAATATTTTTATATCATTTTTAACACTGCGCAGAAATTTCATAATTTTCTCCCTCTGCAGTCTTTTAAATTTTCTTTTTATTACACTTCTGTCCAGACCAATCATCCTCTATTCATCTGGCAAGATTCCCCCCCCCTCTCTCTCGCATAACGCTCTGTATCTCTCTTTGTCTCTCTCTTGCTTTTTCTGTCTCTTTATCTTTTACTCTTTCCCACTTTCTTTCGCTATCTCTCTCCACCCCACTTTCTTTCTCTATCCTACTTTCTTTCTCTCTCTTTTTCTATATCTCCCTTCTCTCTCTCTCTCTCTCTCTCTCTCTCTCATTAACTCTTTCTCTTGCTCTCACCTGGTGGTACGTTTCTCTTGTGCTCTCTCTCTCTCTTGCTGCTTTCTTTCTCTTTATCTCTCCCCTTCTTCTTTCTTTCCCTCTCCCTCTCTTGCTCTCTCTCTTTCTCACTTTCTTCTCTCTTTATCTCCCTCCCCATCCCACTCTCTCTCTCTCTCTCTCTCTCTCTCTCTCTCTCT
>JAQMYF010000002.1:32228416-32230088 GCA_030014195.1 Neosilurus mollespiculum | reverse complement strand
AGTAGAAGTAGTAGTAGAAGTAGTAGTTGAAGTAGTAGTTGAAGTAGTAGTAGTAGTAGAAGTAGTAGAAGTAGTAGAAGTAGTAGTAGAAGTAGTAGTTGAAGTAGTAGTAGTAGAAGTAGTAGAAGTAGTAGAAGTAGTAGTAGAAGTAGTAGTTGAAGGAGTAGTAGTAGAAGTAGTAGAAGTAGTAGTAGAAGTAGTAGTTGAAGTAGTAGTAGTAGTAGTAGTAGTAGTAGTAGTATTGTGCACTGAGTATAGAATGGAGACTCTTGTGCATCATGAACCAGGAAGAGTGAAATGTATATAACTTTATACTAACAGGAAATGCCAACTGTTTCAGAAACATGAACCCAGGCATGGCGCTTCCGGTTATTATCCTTGTAAAATTTCAGTGTGTAGCCGTAAAACACACGGCAATAATGAGCTGCTCTTCCTTGTTGATCTGGGCGGAGTCATTAAACTCATGTTCGTTGTTTCCCTACCAAAAATGTTTTGGGGGAACTCAGTGTTTAGTGACATCTGTCAATCAACGGTATCTTTAAGATCTGATTGGTAATCGCCTAAATCGCGTGCACATCTCTTATTGCTCATTTCTGGCGTTCATTGACTCTGTCGCTCATCTCTTCCTGTGTGGAGGCAGCTTAGGAGTATTAAAACCACCGATCTCAATACACAAATAAAAAAAGTATCTTCCGACCTGAGATTTGTGTGATGAGTGCAGCGTCAGGATGAAAACCGTACAAAATGTAAAGTTGGATCGAAGAGCAGCGGTACGAACAGCTCAGCTCAAAACAGCGCTGATCATCACGGCGATAAAAAAGGAGCACGTTCCTCACATTTGCATCCCTCTCCGTCCTCCTGGATCTCAGCAGCTGCTCTGCAGTCTATCGGCCTCCTCTTCCTCTTCGTGTAGGAGGGGGAAAAATAGAGCGACCTATATGAGAATTTTGTGCTTCAGTGGCTATTGAAAGATGAGGCAATAAACTGCTAAACTTGAGTAATCACACTCTCCCCGAGGAACGTCTCAAATGGGGATGGTCAAAAAACCTTGAAATTCGAGACCGTCGCATGCGGCTCGGCCTGGAGCTTTTGATGAGATTCATTATTGTAGGGAGAGTCGAGTACAAGTGTCTCCTGATTACAGCGTCCCTCCATTTCAAAGTTCCCACCAGTGTGTGTTTCCATGACCAGAACGTCAATGGGATTAAAATCTCAATTCAGCTCCAGTCAATTCTCCAGTAACAAGATTTCATTAAATTCAGGCAGGAAGGCAAATGGACTCGAAGGCACTGAAACAGCTGGTGTATAAATTATAAAGAATGTGCTCTCTGCTCACGGGAACACACCTTCAACTCACACACACATTATTATTTAATGTTCAGAGGAGACGGCTTTATGTAAATCCGAGTCGTCTGAGTGCCGGCGACTCCGAAAAACCAGAAGCCAGGAAAGATTATGCAGAGCAATTAACATATGAAAATAACGTATTAATATATTGTCTGTGAACTGGATCCAATCAGTTCCCTTTCACTGGCGTGTGTACAAAACAATTAAAATTAAATTTATACCGCTTCTATTTTTAAATATATTCTGCTTCAGCAAATGAAGTCACTGAGCAAGTGTTAAAAAAAAAAAAGTTTTAGAGGACTGCGTTCTCGCTTAAAGGCACGCC
>JAQMYF010000002.1:32215916-32223416 GCA_030014195.1 Neosilurus mollespiculum | reverse complement strand
ACAAACATCAACACACATCATCAGCAATAATAACAACAACGCCACGTCAAAAAACATCAACAACAATAACATTAGCACACAACAACACACATCAGCAACATCAGCACACATCAGCAACAACAATGACAACGACGTGTCAAAAAACATCAACAACAATAACATCAGCAACAACATCCACAACCATGACAACAACAATGGCACATCAAAAACAATAAAAAGGCACATCAACACACATTAACAACAGTGAAAACAACAATAACATATCAACACAAACTCTAGTGTGAAAATATGGATAAAATTTACTAAACGTACAGTTTATTTTTTAAATCAGATATTTAGAAAATGTCACTAATCTCACTTCATCTCTAATGTTCACCAACTCGTTTTATTTTGAGCGCCAGGCTCTGTGGATTTCTTTCTATTTTATTAACGTGTACATTCTCAGTACAAACCTGATAATCTACCAGAATCTGAAATATAAAGATGTTTCAAAGGAAACAAAAATGCAAAAGTGAAATGAAATCAGTGGAAGTGAAACACAGCGTCGCTAACATCTAGCTAAAGTTAGCAGGAATCATCGATTTAAACAATTCGTCACAAAATAAATATAAACTTCCTACAATCGACTTCATACAAGACTTCTGAGATGCATACACACCCTTCCATTCATTTATTTATCCATCCATCCATCCATTCATCCATCCACCCATGCATTCATCTATTCATACATCCACCCAACCATTTATTTATCCATCCAACCATCAAACCATCCACCCACCCAGGCATCTATCTATCCACATCCATCCATCTATCAATACATCCATCAATCCACCCACTCATGCATCTATCTATCCAAATCCATCCATCAATCCATTCATCAATCCATCCATCCGTCATCCATTTATTTATCTATCCATCCACTTATCCATCCATCCATCCATCCACCCTCCCATCCATGCATCCATACATCTATCCATTCATCCACACACCCATGCATCCAAACACCCACCCACTCACCTATCCATCTATCTGCCCATCCATCCATCCATCCATCCCATCATTCATTCATTTATTCATGCTATAATGGAAAAGCTTCTTCCTTAGCCCATACTACACCCTTCTGCCAAAAGTCACGGAACGCAGAGCGGTAATTTTTGTGCAATTATATGTACAGGCTGCATTGAAAATAAAACACAAAATCATTCCAGTGTTGTTGTACATGATTTCCTTTACCGATCTTAACTAATGCAGTTTATAAGAATAATCCACAAGGAATATATGAGAGTGTGAACAGTAAAGAAATCATTTCCACTCAATTCATATAATTATAGACATGAATCAAAATAAGAATGGTTGGGTCATGCCTAAAAAAAAAAAATAAAAAAAATAAACCCCTCTAACCCCATCACTTTATTTCCTTTAACAGATTAAAGACTGCGTTGAAGAATAAAATCCATCATTTCATCTGAAATCTGAACCTGCAGAATAATGAAATGTCCTCCTGTGTAAAGCCCTGATGTGGAATTTTGTGTTGCGCTGTGGCCTATTTAAGGTTTAGCATTAATACAGATGGTAATTAAGATTATCCAAAGTAAATAAGAGATTGGATGGCAGATCGCCTCCTGCTGACTAACAGCACTTCTGTAACCTCTGCATCTCCTCTAGCGCTTAATCGTGGTTGGATCTTTTGGCCTTAATTGCTTAAAAGTCTCCTCGGGGCTAGTAAAAGCAGTTAGTTAAGGAGCCATCATGAAGCAGCGACACTTTCATAACGGAAATAACAGCTAACAATTCTATTAGGCGAGCCTGAGCACACTCTCCCATCTCATCTCATCAAAACACGGCCCATCTGCTGCGCTGTCTCTTCCCAAAATCAGGGTTTATCTGGCGTCGAGCCTGTTTACTCCATCAATCACTCCATAAATCTACTGTACACACTGTATACACACACACACACACACACACACACACACACATGGGATATGTTTCAATATTATAATACACAGGAATAGCAAAAAATGGGTATTAGCACAATATATATATATATATGATAATAGTCAAAGGATATATTCTCTCTTTCTCTCTCTATCTCACACACACAAACACACACACACACACACACACACACACACATCTCTGTCTTAGTATCCTTGTAAGGACCTTTCCGAGATGAAGTTAATTAAGACTATCCTACACCAAACCTTCACGTCAGGATAAAACCTTTAATTAATTTATTTTAGTATTATATATGCTGATAAATATTATTGTACAATATCTAAATTTAATAAAATTAAATGTAATTCAATTTAATTCATTAAATTTTCTGTAGTATTTGATTAATATTCATCACTTAAGTTAAGATATCTGAATTATTATTATTATTATCATTATTATTATTATTATTATTATTATCATTATTATTATTATCATTATATTATTATTATTTTATTATTATTATTATTATTATTATTAATATTATTATCATTATTTTTATTTTTATTATTATTAATATTATTTTATTATTATTATCATTATTATTATTATTATTATTATCATTATTATTATTATTATTATTATTATTAATATTATTATCATCATCATTATTATTATTATTATTAACATTATTATTATTATTATTAATATTATTATCATCATCATTATTATTATTATTATTAACATTATTATTGATATCATTATTATCATTAATATTATTATTATTATCAATATTATTATTATTATTATTATTATTATTATTATTATTATATTTATTTATTTTGGAAACTTTGGTCATCTCCGGCCACCACACACACACACACACACACACACACACACACACACTTTTCCTTTAGCCGTGGTGTGCTTTTGTGTTTTGTCAGAATTAATGAGAAAAGTTCCCTTGCCCTAGGGGTAATTAGTGTCCTTGGAGTTAAATAAGCTAATACTTAGACACCTCTGGCACAAGCAATTATGTTTGTGTATTGAATAATTGATTCAAAGAGGTGGAGGAAAGGCGCGCGCGCTAATCAGATCTGCAGCATAATGAATTGATTTAATTAACAGGGGAATCCGCGGCGCTTCTCTGGGAAAAAAGAAAGAAAAAAAAGAAAGGGGAGGGGGGGCGGAAAGCGCGTGCACGCACTCGCCGAGCGCGCGCGCACACGCACGAACGTGCGCGCGCTTGTGTCCGTTTATCCGAGCGAGCGCGTGGAGCACCGAGCGCATAAATTGTGCGCGCGAAAGGGGCAGGAGCACGGCGGTCGCGAGCGATGTGTCTGAACCGCTCTGTCTGTCATCTCCCTCTTACAGTCCGGATCTCTGCTCTTCCTCCTCTCCTCCTCCTCTTCCTCTCCTCCTCTCTTCCTCCCCAAACACATTTCAGCACCGCCGGAGTCGGAGCGGGTCGGGTCGGGTCGGGTCGGTCACTGTTTCAGTGTTTGTTTGTTTGTTTGTTTATTTCCCTTTTGAAGTTCGTGCTCGGGTCGGAATGTAACCGTCACGCGCATGTCTCGGGGTTTTATTGCTGCTGATGGTCGCGGATGTGCGCACGAGCGGAGAACCTTACCGTATCCCAGAGAACCCTGCAGAACCTACAGAACCTGCACAGAACCAGCACAGAACCTGCCTGAGACGGAACAGCACCACACACACACACACACACACACACACACACACGTGCGCGCGCCTGCAGCAGCACGCGGACCTTTTCCTCTGTTTGTTATTTTAATTATTCGATTTTAAACCAAATAAAGAAATAAAAGGAGAAAAGAACGACAGAGGAAGGAGGAGAAGAGAACCTGCTGGATCCGAGAGCGGAGCGTCCTGAGCCGGACTCCTCCTCATTCCTCAGGACCATGGTGTTGGACAAGGAAGAGGGTGAGTGCGGTTCCGTACGGGCTCGGGTTCGGGTTCGGGCTCGGTACCGCGGGGTGGGTCGGTGGCGCGCGCGTGTCGCTTGTTTGACTGAACACAGCGGAGAGTAATGTTTCAGGTTTCATCCATTACATTGTAACACACACACACACACACACACACACACACACATTTCCCGATACGGGAGAGCGCGCGAGCGTCTCATTCTCACTTTCATCTCGATTCGCTTTAAAGAGCGCACGGACATGTCACGTGACCACGTCGTATACATTATTATTATTATTATTATAATTTTTACTATAAACATTATTACAACCGGAAGTGCTCACCATCATCATCACCATCATCACCATCATACCTTTATTTGTTATGATGCAAGTCAGGGTTCCTGTGAGGCAGTGACACAGGAACGAGTTAACAAACTCCCACAACTAAACAAGCAAACAAACAAACAAACAAACAAATGAAGGGATGAATACATGAATGACGTACGCAAGTCACCTTTGACCCTTGTGCAGTGTGTTGGTGAAAATTCCTTCTGTTTCTTTATTTCAGATTTATTGTTTATCTCAGAAGCTAAAACACTGTTTTGTTTTGTTTTGTTCTGTTTTGTTTTTTTCTCGCCACAAAATATCCAAACTAATCCCTTTAATTCCTTCCTCAGGTTGAAACCCAAGAGTCTGAGCTGCTCTAAAAATCCGGTGTGACCTGAATGTGCTGCTCTCACGCAGCCGTCGCTCAGGCCCTTCTTTATTATTTATTTTTAGTCGTGTAATGCAGTAATGGTCTTTACTTCAAACCCATTATTTATCTTTTTAAAAAATGGATATTTCATATCACATCCTTTCACTCAGCCATCTGAAAAAAACCAATAAAAGAGGCATAAATTTGTCCGGTCTCGGTGAATACGTGTTGCGCGCTAATGTACCCGGATTAACTCAACTGTAAATTGTCTGGTCTGGACGGCCGTCTCGCTAAAAGTTCCCCCTCGTATGATTCATGGCTCGGGATTGCTTTTAACTGCCATCGGCGAAGCAATATGGGGAAATGTACAAGGTGATGCAAATGGCATTAGCGGGAGAGGATGCACAGGAGCATGTAATGCAGTCAATACTACATTAACTACTGAAGCCCAATTACAGCAGCGCAGCAGCAGAGTGGCTTTTAGGAGCATTAGGACTTACAGAGGAGGAGGGGGAGAAAAAGCTTAGATCACCTGCTGCTCATTGCCTAAAAGCTTCACCCTTTACATGCTGGGGCCGACCAACTGCGCTGGCATTTCAACACACACACACACACACGCCAGGGTACTCAACACAATGTAATCTGTGTGTATTGTTGTCTCTCTGTGTGTGTGTGTGCGCAGCAGCATGAGTGTCAGTGTGAAATCATCAGCATCATTGTGTGTGTATGTGTGTGTGGTTTTTTTTTACACAGTTGTCCGTCTAACCACAAACACAAATAAGGCCAACACTCACAAGTCAGATTTCGGATTGCAGTAGTAACGACACGTCTCTCCGACTCTCACACACACACACGAGGCCACGAGTTTGTAATTTAATGTGAGGTTATTCTATCAACGAGAGGGGGAAAAAACATCATTGTAATTAAATTGTGTTGCGTGTTGAGATGTCGGTGTTTCGGCACTCGCGCGCTTCACTTTTACTCTCCGGTGGAGTTCTTTGATCCACCAAAGTAATAAAGATTAAAAAAATTTCACAAAATAATAAGATTTTATGTACAAAGACCTGGGATGGAGGGATGAAGTAAGATGGAGAGATGTGGAAGGATGGGGAGATATAGGATAGACTGGTGCTGTAAAGAGATACAGTAGGATGGAACGATGCAGTAGGAAAACAGAGTCTGTAGGATAGAGGGATATGCTAGGACAGGGAGAGATTCGTATGATGGAGAGATGTAGTATAGGATGGAGTGATGGTGTAGGGTGGACGGATGGTGTAGGATGGATGGATGGTGTAGGATGGAGAGATGTGTAGGATGGATGAATGGTGTAGGATGGATGGATGGTGTAGGATGGACGGATGGTGCAGGATGGATGGATGGTATGATGGAACAACGCACTAGGAAAACGGAGTCTGTAGGATAGAGGTATATGCTAGGACAGGGAGGGAAATGTATGATGGAAAGATGTAGTATAGATGGAGTGGCTGGTGTAGGCTGGATGGATGGTATAGGATGGAGTGATGGTGTAGGGTGGATGAATGGTGTAGGATGGATGGATGGTGTAGGATGGACGGATGGTGCAGGGTGGATGGATGGTATGATGGAACGACGCACTAGGAAAACGGAGTCTGTAGGATAGAGGGATATGCTAGGACAGGGAGAGATATGTATGATGGAGAGATGTAGTATAGATGGATTCTGTAGGATGGACAGATGTAGTATGAGTAAAATGTGTAGGATGGATGAATGGTGTAGGATGGACGGATGGTATAGGATGGACGGATGGTGCAGGATGGATGGATGGTATGGTGGAATGACACACTAGGAAAACGGAGTGGATTCTGTAGGATGGACAGATGTAGTATGAGTGGAATGTGTAGGATGGATGAATGGTGTAGGATGAACAGATGGTGTAAGATGAAGTGATGGTGTAGGATGGATAAATGGTGTAGGATGGTGTAGGATTGAGGGATGCAGTAGGATGGGTGGATAGTGTAGGATGGATGGTACGATGGAACGATGCAGTAGGTAAACAGAGTCTGGGATGGAGGGATATGCTAGGATTGGGAGATATATGTATGATGGAGAGATGTAGTATAGATGGATTCTGTAGGATAAACAGCTACTGTAGAATGGAGGGATGGTGTAGGATGGAGGGATACTGTAGGATAGAGAGATGCAGTAGAATGGAGGGATGGTGTAGGATTTAGGGACAGTGTAGGATAGAGAGATGCAGTAGGATGGAGGGATGGTGTAGGATTCAGGGGCGGTGTAGGATGGTGGGATGGATGGAGGGAGGGTGTAGGATGGAGAGATGGTGTAGGATGGAGGGATATGGTATAGGATGAGGAAATGCAGTAGATGAAGTAGGACAAGGGGATGCAGTAGGATGGGGGATGGTCTAGGATGGACACATGATGTAGGATGGGTGGATAGTGTAGGATGGATGAAAGGTGTAGGATGAACGGATGGTGCAGGATGAGCACATGGTGTATTATGGAGTGATGGTGTAGGATGGATGGATGGTGTAGGATGGACGGATGGTGCAGGGTTGAGTGATGGTGTAGGATGGTGTAGGATGGAGGGATGGTGTAGGATGGATGGATGGTGTAGGATGAGCAGATGGTGTAGGATAGATGGATGATGTAGGATGGATGGATGGTGTAGGATGAGCAGATGGTGTAGGATGGATGGATGATGTAGGATGGAGGGTTGGTGTAGGATGGATGGATGGTGTAGGATTAGCAGATAGTGTAGGATGGATGGATGGTGTAGGATGGACAGATGGTGCAGGGTGGAGTGATGGTGTAGGATGGATGGATGGTGTAGGATGGAGGGTTGGTGTAGGATGGATGGATGGTGTAGGATTAGCAGATGGTGTAGGATGGATGGATGATGTAGGATGGAGGGTTGGTGTAGGATGGATGGATGGTGTAGGATTAGCAG
>JAQMYF010000002.1:32169666-32173323 GCA_030014195.1 Neosilurus mollespiculum | reverse complement strand
CAGAGTCGGCTGAGATGGGCGCCAGCCTCCCCGCGACCCTAATTAGGAATAAGTGGTTCAGAAGATGAATGAATGAATGAAATAATGTTTTTATAAATAAAGTGATCAGTGACAGTAAAAATGTTTTAGTTCTGATTTATTTCTCAGTGAGATTAATAATGGAGGATGACAAGGGTTTTTTATTAAATATATTTTTATGTTAATGATGAATTTAAATACCATTGAAAAGAATTTGGATTAGAATTAAAAGTTTACTTTAAAAAAACATTTGGGTTTTTTAAACTCTATTAAAATCTTTTACCTCTTTAAATTTCCCACAGTGTTTATCTCAAACCTTACCATAACAGATACCGTGACACACACACCACATCTCACAAAACAGACACCGTAACATACACCACATCTTACCATAAGACACCGTAACACACAAACCACATCTCACCGCAATGCACAACATAACATATACACCACATCTCACCATAACACTCACCCATAAAACACACACCACATCTCACCATAACACACACATCACATTTCACAATAACACACACTGTAACACACCCACCATATCTCACCATACCACACACCGTAACGCACACTCCACATCTCTCCATAACAGACACCATAAAACACACACCACATCTCACCATAATACACACCATAACATATATACTACATCTCACCATAATACACACTGTAACATTTACACCACATCTTACCATAACACACACCATAACACACACATTTTACCATAACACACATCGTAACATACACACCGAATCTCACCGTAACACTCACCGTAACATATACACTTCTCACCATAACATATACACCACACCTCACCATAGCACGCACCGTAACATATACATCACATATCACACTTCTTACCATAACAGACACCATAACACACACACACACCACATCTTACCATAACAAACACCGTGACACACACACTGCATCTTACCGTAATGCACGCCATAACATATACATCACATCTCACCATAACACTCACCATAACACACACACCACATTTCACAGTAACACACACCATATCTCACCATACCACACACCATAACACACACACCACATCTCACCATAACACTCACCGTAACATATACACCACATCTCACTATACCACACACCATAACAACACACCACATCTCACCATAACACACATGGTAACGCACAAATCACATCCCACCATAATACACACCATAACGTATACACTACAATTCAACATAACACACGCAAACATTTATACCACATCTTATCATAACACACACCATAACACACACACACACATCTTACCATAACACACACCATAACACACACCACATCTTACCATAACACACACCGTAACATACACACTGAATCTCACCATAATGCACACCGTAACATATACACTTCTTACCATAACATATACACCACACTTTACCATAGCACACACTGTAACACATACATCACATATCACTGTGACACACAACAACACACATAATATGTCACTGTAACACACTCCTTGACACACACCTCATCTCACCATAACTCACACCGTAACACACATCACATCTTATTGTAACACACACCATAATACCCACAGTAACACACCCTACATCTCACTGTAACACACACAGCATCTCTCGATGGCACACACATCATGTCTCACCATAACACACACACGGCGTCTCACTGAAACACACGTCGCATCTTACTGTAACACACACACACACAAACACCCACACACAAACACACACATACACGTTGCATCTCACTGTAACACATCATAACACACACACCCACACACAAACCCACACACACACACACACACACACACACACACACACACACACACAAACACTGCATCTCACTGTAACACTCCCACTGGTTCCACTCATAACACACACATACACACACACACACACACACTGCATCTCATCTTAACACACATGCCGCGTCTTCCCTTAACATAGATGCTGTGTCTCACAGTAACACACATATCACAATTCCCCATAACACACAAACACCAAATCTCACCGTAAACCACAGTGCATCTACCCATACCACACACCACATCACCCTATAACACATGCTGCATACACTCCCTGTAACACGCGCCACATCTCCCTGTAACACCTTACAGTGCAGCTGCACATGTCCGTCGGTATGGGGGCTGAAATAAACAGCCCTGGTGTCAGTGTGCCGTAGCGTTTGCTGATGGCAGGAACTTGACTCGTGCTGTGTTGCTCCCGGCCCTGGTGCCAACCCGGTAAATTAGCGTGGCACTGATTGATAAGTGCTGATGCCACAGGCTGGGGTCTTATCACGCCTCGCTCTGCCATCTGTGTGGCTTTTATATGCAAACATCAGTGAGGGGAAAAGCGGCGTGTGCACCAGAGGAAGGGTTTAGGAAGCGTTTTAATTGCTGGAGAATTTCAGGGGGGAAAATTGGAGCGATGTTGTGTTCTATCTTGGCGCAGACGGACACAGACGCAGGATTTCGTTTTCACTGGTCACGCTTGTGTGAGTTTCATTGTGTGCCAGTTCTGTTGGTTAAAACCGCCTGCGTTTGAAGTTCCACCTTCAAGTCACATCACAGAGATTGTGAACAAGCGTCTAAAAACAAAAGTGACGCAATCAAACAGCAGGACGCATGGAACCGAGATGTGTAGAGTGCGGCGGGAGAATCAGAGAGAATTCAGGACACGCGGCGCTCACGGAGCGAGAGGGAAATACACTTTAATACAAACTCTCAGTAAAGAAACCGTCCTGACCTCTGCAGTGCACTCGTGTCCGACCCCGCAGGACTCACTGCTGCCGTGTTTATCCTCCTTCTTCTTTTTTTTTCAGGTTCTGCGTAGGCGACAAGTTTTTCTTAAAGAACAACATGATCCTGTGTCAGATGGACTATGAGGAGGGCCAACTCAATGGCAGCTTCGAGACGCAGGTCCAATAACGCCAACTCGACGGAGGCAGCACCTGCACGCACACACACACACACACACACACACACACACACACACACATACACATACACAGGAGGAGCGTCTGTCTGCTTGCCTGCTGTACTTTTTACAGTAAAAGAAGTCGTCGTTGACTCTGGCATAAATGTTTCTGGCCTTTTCCCGACTCGGAGCATTTATAAGTTTCACTGTACAGTCGTGTCTCTGCGTCGTTGCTGAGCACTGTAATGCCTGTATGAGTTTTCGTGATGTTTTTCTTTCTTTTATCCCTCGTTCCTCACATTTAGGATGGCAAGATGGCGGGTGATGTACAGTCTGTTTTTTTCTGTATATATATAAACTGGAACATTTATTTTATGAAATTGTAATGCACTTTTATTACTAGTGATAATTAAAGAACAAAACACGATTCCCAAATGTTTAAACTTGTTGTTGTTGTTGTTTTCCTTTTGCTAGTGTGAAGAGGCTGGTCCAGGTTTGAGTGTCCATGCGATGCATCTCAGTTTAAAATAAAGCCTCATAAACATTTGAGAGAGTTTATTAAAAAAACAAAAGTCGATTTTATTTTTAAAAGAATCAGAAGGCAGGAGGGAAGACAAAGAAGAGAGACGTGTTTAAAGATGAATTAAACTGATGATAAACCTTTGATTTTGATTTGGCTGTGCTTTTAACCCAACCAAAGCCAAAGAGAGCACACACA
>JAQMYF010000002.1:32152166-32162166 GCA_030014195.1 Neosilurus mollespiculum | reverse complement strand
TCACACTGAACATCCTGTACACCCTCAGGATCACACTCACTCATCCTGCTCGCTGTAATGATTTCTAACTCCACCGCCTCCCATCATTACAGACTGAAATCACTCTCGCTCCCTCATTTACTAAACCACTTATTCTTATTCAGGTCACAGGGAGGCTGGAACCTATTTTAGCCGACACTGGGTGAAGGGCGAGGGCAAGCATACCCTGAACAGATCGCCAGACAAACACACAACCATTCAGACACACACACACACACACACACACACACACACTTACTCACACCCTGGGGCAATATCTAACAGGAAATCAGTCTTCCTTAGACTGTAGGAGGAAACCGGAGTAGCCAGAGGAAACCTACGCAAGCACAGAGAGAACACAACTCCATATACCTGAGTGACGCATCAACAAGGTGCACGACTGTCATCCTGGAGATCGCCATTTCGAATCCAGGTTGATGCCACAGTCATCTATGCCGCGGAGTCCATGAGAGCTAATTGTCTGAGTTCTCACAGGAGGGAGGGATGGCATATGCTCACCTCCCTGTCACTTACATCCAAACTGCGTGGGACTCAAACCCAGGACCTTCTTGCTGTGAAACAGATGTGCTAAGCACTACACACACCACTGTGCTGCCCACATACTGAAATCTCCACCTACATTTCTGTAAAGTTGAACTCGGATGATCTGTGTTGTTTAAGACTCTCTGTAAACAAACCTAACGTGAGTCGAGGTTCTAGACTCCACAGAGCTCTCAAGAACCGCAGCAATGTTCAAAATTTACACCCAAACCAAAGAGTGAGCCACTGATTTCAGAGCATGATGAATCAATTTACTGAACAAGAGCAGAACATTTATTAGGAGAGAGACGGTGGAGTTGGAGAGAACTCAGAGGACGTCTCTCTCTCTCTCTTTCTCTCTCTCTCTCTCTCTCTCTCTCACTGCCAACCCGACTTCTGGTGTTAGGAACAAACACCAGAATCCTGATGTGCTTTAGCAGCTGTCTCTTCTCTCTCCTCTCTTCTCCTCCCTTCTCTCCTCCCTTCTCCTCTCTCCTCTGTTCCCTTCTCCTCTCCTCTCTCCTCTTCTTCCTTCTCCTCTCCTCTCCTCTCCGACCTTCTCCTCTCTCCAATCTCCTCTCCTCCTCTCTCCTTTCTTCCCTTCTCCTTTCTCCTCTCTTTTCCCCTCTCCTCTCCTTTCCACTCATCTCTCCTCTCCTCCCTTTTCCTGTCTCCTCTCTCCTCTCCTCCTCTCCCTTCCCCTCTCCTCTCCTCTCTGACCTTCTCCTCTCTCCAATCTCCTCTCCTCCCTTCTCCTGTCTCCTCTCTCCTCTCCTCCCTTCTCCTTTCTCCTCTCTTTTCCCCTCTTCTCTCCTTTCCACTCATCTCTCCTCTCCTCCCTTTTCCTGTCTCCTCTCTCCTTTCCTCTCCTCTCCCTTCCCCTCTCCTCTCCTCTCCGACCTTCTCCTCTCTCCAATCTCCTCTCCTCCCTTCTCCTGTCTCCTCTCTCCTCTCCTCTCCTCCCTTCTCCTTTCTCCTCTCCTTTCCACTCTCCTCTCCTCCCTTTTTCCTGTCTCCTCTCCTCTCTTCTCCTTTCTCCTCTCTTCCCCTCTTTCCTCCCTTTTCCTGTCTCCTCTCTCCTCTCCTCTCCTCTCTGTTCTACTCCCTTCTCCGCTGTCCTCTCTTCTCCTTTCCTCCTCCACTCCTCTGATCCCACGTTCCCACATCCAGTCCTTCTGTATTATTTCTCTCATTGTTCTCTGGATGCTCACTGGTTTCCTCTGCAGCAGGAATCTCAGATCTCAGAACATTACTGAGGTAAGTATGATCTATATACGTGGCACATGTTTATGCCATGAAGCTCCTCTAGCCTGCAGTTTAAGAACACGACAATATACCATGTTCAATCCCCCCAGCAGAAGGCAGTTGGTGTAGAAAATGTATTCTCCGTCACAGTAATTGTATCTGTAGCTGTCCCGTGAGTTTGCTGTTAGTCCTCCTATTGGTGGATTCTAATAAAACTGTCATCTGTCAAGGTGGTGTAGTGGTTAGCACGTCTGCCTCACAGCAAGAAGGTCCTGGGTTCGAATACCGGGCTTAGCAAGGATGTTTCTGTGTGGAGTGTGGAAACCCCTGGTAATCAAGAGCCCCAACATGGCATGATGGGTATTAGTTTAGCCAAAAAGAGATAACATATTTGTGACAACCTTATTATTTGACACTCTGGCTTCATCGAACACGATTATTCAACACTGTAACAATATTTTTGGGTCCAAAAATTGGAAAAAGTATCACATCTCCCCTAGTTTGTGTAGCACAAAGAGAAAAGTCACTTTTTTATCTGTTAAGTTTTCAGATGGTGAACTGTAACGCAGCCTGAAATCCAAATGAGATCTCTGTAGAATTGACACACTTTCCACTAGCAGGTACAACGCGCTTCATACATGATTAATTAATGGAGGCAGGCTGCCATCTGCGTTTATAGCGATTAAAAGTGAGATGCACCTTTTGATGTGAAGCTTTAGGGTTCGAACAGCATCTTTCTATTTCGAGTTTGATTAAACACCACGTTCAGGAAACATCTCCAGTTCAAAGTCTCTTTAATATGTTTCTGAGAAGAGGCATCGAGGTATCCGAGGCATTTTATAAATCCTGTCCATGTCCGGCTGGCACGCTGGATTCTTCTTCTAAGTGAATGTTCCACTCAGGACCAGGGCCATTCGCCGGCTCGTTTCATTTTTGCGCCCTCCCTTGTGCCACGAGATAAAAAATTGATTCCAGTAAATTCTCACCTGAGATCCATCACAGCGAAAAGGCTTTTAAAGGTCACACATGTAATAAGTTCCGATGGTCTCAGTCACTCAGATAATGGGCCTTTAGTCTACTGTGCGGTGCTGCTATAGAGAAATAATGGAGTAATCTGTGGACCATTCAATTCAATAGAGGCCCGAGCAGCAACGCCAGCCCGATCTGTGGGATGTTGGGCATGTGCTGAGGAGAGAGCGTGACTGATGGAGGAAGAACTCGTCTCCACTTTCTGCCATTCTTACTACACACACCTGAATATCAGACATTTTAAATGGCTTTGTGCAGACTTCAATCTTGCAGCCGCAAAAGATTAACAAAAATTAGGAAAAGGGCGAAAAAAGGAACGTTAATAATGAGTCTGTTCTTGCATTAAATTAATACAACTCTCCTTAAACACTCAGGATGTTCACTAACTAAATTCATGATCGAATAAAAATTATGCAGTGATTGGTTTAAAATAAAACTATAACTTAATGATATGTTCCATTTTAGGTTAATTATGGGAAATGAGCTTTTAATCGCAGGGTGGTACGTCGGCGTGGTGGTTAGCATGTCTGCCTCACAGCAAGAAAGTCCCGGGTTTGATTACAGGGCTTGTGGAGTTTCCATGTTCTCTCCGTGCTTGTGTGGGTTTCCTCTGGGTACTCTGGTTTCTTCCCACAGTAGAAAAACATGTACACTAGGCTGATTGGCTGTTCCAAATTGCCCTTAGGTGTGAGTGTGAATAGTTGTATGCAGGTTGCTGTGAGATAGTCTGGGGAGCTGTTCAGGGAGTACCCCACCAGTGATGGCTGAGATGGGCACCAGCCTCCCCCCGACCCTAGTAGGATGAAGCGGTTTGGCAAACGATGATGATGATAGCAGTGGTGGCTCAGTGGTTAAGGCAATGGGTTACTGATTCGAAGGTTGGGGGTTCAATCCCCAGTACCACCACTGTTGGGCCCTTGAGCAAGGCCTTTAACCCTCAATTGCTCAGTTGTATTAAAATGCGAATTGTAAATTGCTCTGGATGAGAACGTCTGCCAAAATGCTGTAAATGTAAATGATGATGATGATAATGAGCGCTTGGTGGTCTTGTCAAGGTCTCTTACTGAAAGGTTTGAGCCTGAATCCTCGTATATAAACACATTTTAATAACGTTGATAATTCAGTCTGATCTGGCACACACCACATGTTCTCCAGATGTACCTCAGAAGAAGAAAGATCTCCTCCTTCTACTCAGCATCAGTTTCCAGTGACTCCATTTCAGAGATTGCGACCGGACACACGCGGACGACGTTCAGCCCTTCAAATTTATGGACTTTAATACCGTGGATAGAAAAATGGTGGTGACGTGTAATTTATGTCTGGTTCTCTGAGCAGGCATCCTCTCCACTGTCTGTTATCAAGGTATGAAAGTGTGTAGAATGCAGGAACAGACAGCAGTAAAGAAGGAGAAGAAAAATGTTCCAACAGGGGACGGAGCACAAATTTTACTCCTTTATACTTTAAAACTGGACTTTACTTTAGTATTGACAGGGTGGAGGCGGAGCCAGAGTCTCTTTATCTCTCCATCTCCATCATTCACACATTTCATGTATTCCTCTACCCGAGGGGACAACACTCCAGACCATGAACATGACACTGCTGAGATGTACAACACCATTAAACTCTCCAACCCAGGTCAGTCTGATCATCTTTCTTTGTATGAGCTACTCAACTACATGTCATTCATGAGACATGACATGTCATCAGACATGAATCAGATGTGAAACCCTCAATGAGGACAGCAAATATGGCTTGAGAGGGCACTCCCCTCACAACACTTGTTTTAAGATACTCACTGGACATTCGACTCACAGGTCATCTTAAGCAAAGAAAAGATCTGAACATCCATCCATCCATTTGCTGCTTAATCCTATTAAGGTTGGCTCATCTCAGCTGACTCCAGGTGAAAGGCAGAGAAGAGCTCGCAACTTAATTGCAGGGCATCACACAACCATTCACACTCACACCTAGGGGCAATTTGGAACAGCCAGCGAACCTAATGTGCATGTCTTTGGAGTGTAGGAGGAAAATGGAGTACCTGTAAAAAACTCATGCAAGTATGTGGAGTACATGCAAAGGTGGTGTGGCAGGGGATTCCAGGCTTGCTCCTGA
Organism: Neosilurus mollespiculum; assembly: GCA_030014195.1. Classification (NCBI taxonomy): domain Eukaryota; kingdom Metazoa; phylum Chordata; class Actinopteri; order Siluriformes; family Plotosidae; genus Neosilurus; species Neosilurus mollespiculum. The sequence goes on along the minus strand of JAQMYF010000002.1, from coordinate 32,157,222 downwards.
TGAGTTAGAAGGGGGCTGAGCAGTAGCCGCATTGTCAAATCTGTTAAAAAAAACTTAACAACTCATTGGCCCTGTCCTCACCACCCTCAGCACTTCTGCTGTTGGATGGCCTGAAACCAGTGATGGTCTTCATACCACTTCAAACCTCTCTCATGTTGTTATGTTGGAGTTTTATGTTGGGCTTTGATGTCTTTAGTCACCCACGGCTTGTTATTTGAGTAACAGCAGACCGTCTGAGCTGGGACAATAGCATCAGTGCAAAAATTTATGTAGTGTGAAATACACTCAGTGTATTTGTAGTCTCAGCCCATCAATGTCCTTACCGTGGGGCTCACAGAGCACTGGTCAGTTAGTCACTTCAAAGCAGCCCTGTAATTTCTCCAAGACCTCCACCGACCATCTCCTAACAGTCCTTGTAGTCACAGGCTGCCTCCCCAGTTGGGGGAGGAGGAAGAAAATGTGGACCTTTTTATTTGCACACAGCAGGTCTCTCCTCTCTGGTGGGACAGTCCACGTACTGCACAAAGTTTGACAGTATAGTGTCCATGGTAACATGGTTGAAGTCACCCGAGATCACAGTGAAAGCACTTGGGTGGTGAGTCTGTAACCAGGCTATGGTAGCATAAACAGTGTCACATGAAGCACTAGGGTTGGCAGAAGGAGAAACATAAATAGCCACTAAGATGACATGGAAAAATTCCCTAGGCAAATAATATGGTCTAAGTCCAACAGCACACACTTCAATGTCTGGTCCACAACAGCGCTCTTTGATAGTTATGTGGGCGGCAAGCCCCCCTGCTTTACACTTACTGCTTGAGGTGCAGTCTCTGTCGGCCCGGACAGTGTGAAAGCCTGCAATGGATATGTTGTCACTGGGAATATCCTGATGCAGCCATGGCTCCATGAAGCACATGAAATTACACACCCGAAACTCCCTCTGACTCCAGGCTACCGCTGTCAGCTCATCCATCTTATTCACCAGTGACCTTCCTCATTATAATAGACAGGAAACACAGCTTGTAGCTTTTCCTTTCTGTAAGTCTCTGCTGTCTTACCGCTGCCCTGTTTCTTTTCTTCTGTCCTCCTTCTCTGCAGCCACAATATGTTTTTCTCCAGATTTCAACCAGTAAGTCCATGGGTCTGGCCGCTAGTCCAGTGGCTTCAGGGTGATCAGCTGATCCCTAGAATAAACAAAGTGTTTATGCATGTAGATGCTGGGCATCAGTCCCAAATCTCCATGAAAGTAAAAGTTCTACAGCAATAAAAAGTACAAAAACTCTCTCAACCCACAGATTGAGAGGGCAGCTGCTTAAGAACAACAAAATAATAAGTACAAGAGAAAAGTTGTAAAAAATGTAAGTAATAAAAACAGGAAGGACAGGGGCAACTGAAAAGGCTGCATGCCTATTAACGCATGCGCACATGCAAGAGACACTGCTTTAAAACCTACAGAACAGCCAGGGATGACCTGACAAGTGCTTTTGGAAAGTAGACATTCCTACAAACTTCACATTCAGAAGTACCTCCAAGATATAAGATACAAGAAGGTCCTGGGTTCGAGACCCGGGCTTGACGAGGAGGTTTCTGTGTGGAGTTTACATGCTCTTCCTGTGCACGCGTGGATTTCCTCTGGGTACTGCGGTTTCCTTCCACAGCCCAAAGAAATGCACATTGGGCTAATTGGCTGCTTGCCCAAGGTGTGAGTGTGAGTGTGAATGATTTTGTGTGTGTGTGTGTGTGTGTGTGTGTGTGTGTGTGTGTGTGTGTGTGTTTGCCTTGTGATGTTTGGAGACGTTTAGGGTGTACCCTGTCTTCACCCAGAGTCGGCTAAGGCACCAGCCTCCCTGTGACCCTAGTAGGATTAAATGGTTTGGAGAAATGAAGATTCAAGACATCATTATTCTACAACAGCTCTGGCCCTAGATGTATGTGAAAGGGCATCCCAACCATCACTTACCCCAAATGCTGAAGCAATGCCGGCTTAGTGGTAAAAACTCTTGGTGGCTTTTCAGAAGGTCAGGGTTCAAGTGCAACTAAGCTGCCATTGTCAGACTCTTAAGCAAGACCATTAACTCTTTCTGCTCCTGGGGGACGTATCACGGCTCCCCCTGTGCTCTGATCCCAACTTCCTAACAAGCTGGGATGTGCCAAGAAAAGGAACGAAGGAAGAAGGAGCCATGACATAACCAATCCAAGCTGTTTTATATCAGTGTTTTAAAGAACTCAGTAAATCAGCACTTGTTTCTCTCCAAGCCACTCATCAGCAGCACGTGTGGGTAATAAGAGAGAACGAGCAGCAGGGACACAGGAAGAGAGAGAAAACTGAGAGAGAGAGAGAAAGCAGTGGTGCCTCTTACATCACCGAATGTAACAACTTCCTAAGCAGCAGACCTCAGTGTGTTAGGTTGGGCAATCACCCAGCTGTACTCACAGTTCCACCATGACTGTGTGCCTCTCCATAACTTAATATGTAGATGATACCATGGTGGTAGGTCACATCAGCAGCAATGATGATTTGACCTACAAGGAGGAGATCCAAAGTCTAACAGCATCGTGTTCCACCAACATAATCACCATCAGTGCCGAGAAAACCAAAGAGCTTATTGTGGACATCTGGAAATGGTATCCACATCTCTGAGGGTCTGACTTGGCACCAAGATTCTTCAAGTCTGGTAAGAAATGTGCAACAGCGTCTTTACTTCCTGAGTGTGTAAGTACATCAACCTCCCCAGATATAACTGTGTTTTTTTCACCGCTCCACTGAGAGCATCCTGGCCATCTCCATCACAGTGTGGTACTGCAGCTCCACATACGGAGAAAAGCCCAGGAGAGGTTGGTGAAAACACATCATTGGATCCCAACATCTATCCACCAAACATTTTAAACCAGCCAATGTCATCAGCAGCAGCATCATCAGGGACTTCGCTCATCCCAGTCCCGAAATGGTGAACCTCTTTCATTCCAGGAGGGATTACAGCTGCCATTTTCCACCAACACGAGTTCTGGGCTGGTGCTACTATTGGTACCATCAGCAAAGTTTTGAAGAACCTGTTTATTTTACAACAGGCTAGAAAGCCATCAGAGATCCATGTAATGATGTCACCGTGTACATCACAGCTTCACCAGCAATGCTAATGTCAAGCCGATGGTTTTACTCACAAACATAAAACATACCGAATATAAGGTAGAGCAGCACGGTGGTGTAGTGATTTGCATGTCTGCCTCACAACAAAAAGGTTGTGGGTCCGATTCCTGTGCTCGAGTATTTCTCTGTGGAGTTTGCATGTTCTCCCCATGCTTGTGTTTCCTCCAGGTATTCCAATTCCCTACTTCATTCCGAAAACATGCATGTATTCCAAATTGCCCCTAGGGGTGAATGTGAGTGTGGGTGGTTGTGTATGTGTGTGTTCAACATGTGTTGGTCTGGCGAGCTGTTTATGGTGTATCCTGGCTCTAACCAGTGTCAGCTTCTCCGCACAGAGAACAGTGTGAACAGAGCGTTCCACTTTATATACAATTTAAAACAGTGCACGTGTTACATGTGCCATTACCATGGCAACAGCAAGGGCTCGAGTATAGTCAGTCAGCATTTTCTTTAGTTTATTCATCTGATTATTAAAAGGGCATTAATGGTGTGTATTCTAGGGTTCTGGGTTTGAATTTCAGCCAAGAGTCATTCTGTGTGGAGTTTGCATGTTTTCCCCATGCTTGTATGGGTTTCCTCAGGGTGGGCCAGTTTCCTTCAACAGTCCAAAGATATTAGGTGAACGGTCTTCTCTATTTTCTCCTTAGATGTAAATGTGAGTGTGAATGGTCTTGTTAGTCCTTTAACACACTGGCGTCCAGTCCGTTCTGTATTCTCGCCTCCCACCCAGCGGTCCCGGATCCATGTGATCCATATCAGGATAAAGCGCTTACCGGAAACAAGTAAATGAATGTATAATCACTGGCGAGATCTCAGAATGACAGGACAAAAGCTGGACCCAGACTTTTTCTAAAGATCATATTTTTCTCACACAGGTGCGTGCTGTTTGTTTACTGCCAGTGTTGGGGAATAAGTGTCGCTTTCAGCGTGCCGCGTCCCCGCTGACACACAGCTCACAAAACAATTATAACACTTTTGTTGTTTTGTCTACAAACCGCTGCTGCCCCGGCTCAGACTTCGGTAGTCCCTCTTTGACAAGCTAAATACGTGCTCCTCCTGCAAGCTGGGGGCAATTACGACTGCATTTATTGACACCTCCTTCATGGGATCTCACATGACGAGCAGATGCATTACTCTCCGAACGTCCCTTCTTCCTTCTTTACTAAGAACTCTGACAAGCTGTCAAGAACCTAGCAGCCTGCTCCATGAAAATGAAGCAATTAAAATAATGCCACATTTACAGATCCTACTGAAGCCTGGCGTCTGTTATCAGGCGTAAGGCTGCATGCACGTGCACAGCGTTTTGGAGCTCAAGTGAATAATGAATGCTCTTCTTTCTGGGTTTAAGCTGAAAACGTACCAAAAATCTCCTGGATTTGTGCTGTTAGGTGTAAGATGCACAGACAGAAGGGTTTAAACATGATGCAATAGCTATAGAAGTGTTTTGAGGAGGGGGGGCTTAGTGTTGAGCTTAGCATGTCCGTCTCACAGCGAGAAGGTCCTGGGTTCGAGTCTGTTAGTTCTCCCCATGCTTGCGTCAGTTTCCTCTGAGTACTCTGGTTTCCTCCCACAGTCTAAAAACATTCACATTAGGATTACTGGCTGTTCCAAATTGCCCCTGGGTGTGAATGCTTGTGTGTGTGTGTGTGTGTGTGTGTGTGTTTACATTTACATTTCCCTTATCCAGAGCAACTTACATTTATATGCAACTGAGCAATTGAGGGTTATGGGCCATGTTCAAGGGCCAAACAGTGGCATCTTGATGGTACTGGAGCTTGAACCCCTGACCTTCGAATCAGTAACCCAGAGCCTTAACTACTGAGCTACCACTGCCCCTTGTGTGTGTGTGTGTGTGTGTGTGTGTGTGTGTGTGTGTGTGTGTGTGTGTGTGTGTGTGTGTGTGTGTGTGTG
>JAQMYF010000002.1:32121897-32132715 GCA_030014195.1 Neosilurus mollespiculum | reverse complement strand
ACACACACACACACACACACACACACACACACACACACACACACACACACACACACACACACACACACACACGCACGAAACCTACATCCGACAAGTTCAGAGAGTTAGAAAGCCCATAATATCATAAAGTTTACTTTTTTTATCCTGACTCACAACAGTGTTCGAACAATTTGCATATCAGATATGATTGGTTCAAATGACTGGTGACGTCACAGTTTTCGCATATGCATGGATCCGCCCCCAAACCAGTTTTAATACAGACAACTGAGAAACAACAATCTTTATTTTAAAATGATGATGTATTTAAACATCACTGCACTGTGTGTGTGTGTGTGTGTGTGTGTGAGTGTGTGTGTCCGCTGTTTAACCCACATGCAACTGAAACTGCAATTTCACTGTGTATCTCACACTGAGTCACGCTGCACCGCTGCACTGAAACCTTCAATAATGTAATTTCCCCCCCACTGACTGAGATCAAAGCACACACACACACACAGAGAGAGAGAGAGAGAGAGAGAGAGAGCGCCAACAAACAGAATATCTGAACACGCCAAAAAGAAACCAATCACTCAGCAGTGCTGGGAGTGAGAAGCTGACCGGGCGTGGCTCACCTGTAAAATGAACTCAGGTGAGTGTTAGATGTCTAACCCTGTGTGTGTGTGTGTGTGTGTGTGTTACACATCCCTAAAAGCTGCTGTACATGCAAACATCAGGAAATCATGCTGCATATACAGGAGGTTAAGGTTTTTTTTTTTTCGATCTAAAGGATTCTGAATGAATGCCATGAGATTTAAACTCACAACCTTCTGGCACTTACAGTCTTTTTCCTTCCTGCATCACACTACATGTTCCATATTCTTCTCTCACTCTGCTGTGAAATACAGAACATCAGAGAGCTTCTTCTCAAGGTCTGGCCTCCATCTACACACACACACACACACACACACACACAAGCACACACACACACACACACACACACACACCTTATTGTTCCAGCACATTCTTGTTAAAAGACGAGGATTTGTAGCCGTATGTCCTTCACTGCACTCAAAGCCGCCTTCATCCTCCATCAATACCACCTAAAAATTAAACTCTACTCAATATAGAAGAGCGAGCATTGATTTAATATTTTACCCGGCCGCAGAAAGGAGCCTTTGCTCCGCACACTCGACTCGCAATTTGGAAATAAATTGACTGATTTAGTCTGAGGCAGAGGAGAGTGAAGGAGAGAGAGAGAGAGAGAGAGAGAGATAGAGATAAGAGAAGACGAGTGTGTGATGTAAACCGGCTCGAGCGCCGCTGCGTAAGGTGACATTGCACAACAAATCATTCACATGAATATAGAGAAAGCAAAACAATCGCTATTTCTGAAAGCAATTTTGCTCGACCGAGGTGTGTTGATTGCCGTGTATGTCAATCCATCGCTCTCCCAGACACAGAAGAGGGCACAATGTTTCAGACGAGTTAATGCCGTATTTCATCATCAGCATAACAACATGCGGAGCGTCTGGGACAAAACACTCTCTCATGGGAGTAAATGAAAGTGAGGTTTGAAAAAAAAAAAAACTTCCACAGTGGTGCATCTGTTGGGTTGTAATTCGGCCTAATGAAGAATAATTAAGTAATTAAAAATGTGATAACGCACAGGTTCAGAAAAGAGATAAAGGGAACTCTGGAGCAACAGCACAGCACACTGCAGTGCACATATCACTACAGCATCACTACAGCATCACTACACCGTCACTACACCGTCTGTACACTACTCCAGCATCGATACATCACAACACCATCACTACAGCATCACTACACCTTCCATACATTACTACAGCATTATTACAGGACCACTACACCATCACTTCATCATTACTACAGCGTCAACAAATCACTACACCATCACCGCAGCATCAAAACAACATTGATATATCAGTTTACCATCAGTACATGCCTCCGCCATCCCCCCAGCATTACTACATTTTCTATACATCACTACATCATTGCTACACCATCAGTACACCATCACTTCAGCAATACTACAGCATCACTACAGCATCACTATACCTACACCGTCACTACATCATCACAGCATCAACAAATCACTACACCATCACTACAGCATCAACAAATCACTACACCATCACTACAGCATCAACAAATCACTACACCATCACATACAGCATTACTACTTTATAAGTACATCACTACATTTTTAGTATTATCATACCAACATCACTACAGCACTGATACATCACTACGTTATTACTATAACATCAATACAAGACTATAGCATCACTACAGCATTTCTACATCATAAATACATAACTACAGCATCACTACAGCACTGATTCATAACTACAGCATCACTACAGCATTGATTCATCAATACAGCATCACTACATCATATATGCATCACTATATCATACGTACATAACTACATCATCAATACATTGTTACTCCAGTGTCACTACATCACTGCATCATCAATACATTACTACATCATTAGTCTGTCTTCATTACCATGTCACTACACCGTTACATCCTGAAAACAGTGTCACAAATCATTACATCATAAGTACTTTTTAATACATCACTACATCAATACACCTTCACTTTATGTTTAATACAGCATCAATACCACAATTTATCACTGCATTTCTACATCATCAGTACATCAACAGTACATCATTACGGCTTCACTACACCATTAATACATCATATACATCATTTACATTACTACATTGTCACAGCAAACAGACATCACTTTACCATCACTACAGCCTGACTACATTGTCAACACATCACTATATCATCCCTACATCATCTGTGCCTTGCCACTATAATAATGTAATCATGATATTGTAAGTACATTATTAATACAGTGTTATTACAATGTTATTACACCAACTTACCTAATTACATTATCACTACATTAAGTTGTCTTTTCATGACTGTATTTTCAGTTTTATATTTTTATATTTAAACCCTTTTTTTCATGCCGTTTGCTCAGCGTTGAAATGAAACACATTCCAGACGGATTTTCTTTCTCTGTGCACAACTTGCTATTTTTTTCCCTCTTCTCCATTAGTGAGTATATTTTATAAGCAAATACATCATGATATGGGTTTTTATGTTTCCATGAGAACCGAGGGCTTATTTTAACAACGCTGTAATTACAGTTTCCTTATATAGAAATCGCACTTCCACCAATTTACAGTTGAGCTGACAAGACTAATAGAAAAATTAAAACCTGAAATTATATTTTCTATCTTCAAAAAAGCAGAGGAAAAAGAAACTTCAAAGTCAGAGGAACAATAAATTAAATCCTTAATATCCCTGTATTTAAAACTTTTTCAAACTTTAATTTAAAAACTTGCACTAACTAAACATCAGACTTTAGAACTGTAACAAAACCCCAACACGACACCGGGTTCAGTTCGGTACGGGATCTGTAGGTCTGCTTCTCTAAAACAATCAGTCCATAACCCACGTCCCTGCTGCTGATGGTGCTTTCAGAGGATTTAGAGATTATAACTGGGGGGTGGGGGGGGGACTAGGTTTATTCCAGAAAACATTATTTATAACACGCTGAGGCCTGCGGAGGAAGATTCAGGGGACTCGGGGGAAACAGAGCTTTAAATATAAAAATATTACAGGTGTGAGAGGTTTTACTTTCTACAAGCAGTTTCTGAGTGTTCCTGAATATCAAAACAACAACAACAACAACAACAACAACAACAACAACAACAAAGATGTATGTTCTGGGTTTTGCTTCCTTTAGTATTTTAAATATATATATATATATTTTATCCCAAACAAAAATTATCATTCTTCTATTAGTGTATGGGCAATGTTTAATCCCACATAATAATAATTATCGTTGTTGTTGTTGTTGTTGTTTCCTGTACCTATGTGTGCATGAGTGCTATTTTACTAATAGTGACAGGCCCCTCATATTCATTCGTTCATTTTCTGAAGCACTTAATCCTAATTAGGGTCACGGGGAGGCTGGCGCCCATCTCAGCCGACTCTGGGCGAGGGCAGAGTACACCCTGGACAGCTTGCCAGGCCATCGCAGATTTGTAAACATATTTAAAGTTAAACGATATTGACATATTTTTTAATAATTAAAACGTTGAAAGATTATCTTTTCTTTTAAATCCCGTTCTATCACACTGAAGACACACTGAAAAAAATCATTGACAACAGTGCCATCTAGTGGACATTCATACTCCCTGCATCCATTCATACATTAACATCCTCATCATTATTATTATCAATATCATCATCGTTATTATTATTATTATTATTGTTGTTGTTGTTATTATTATTATTATTATTTCTATGATGATGATGATGATGATTATTATTATTACTATAATTATTATTATTATAAATATGATTATGATTATTATTATTACTATGATGATGATGATGATGATTATTATTATTATTACTACTATAAATATTATTATTATAAATATTATTAATAGTAGTAGTACTATGATGATGATGATGATGATGATGATTATTATTACTATAATTATTATTATTATAAATATTATTATTATTATTACTATTAATATAATTAGTATTAGTAGTAGTATAATCATTGTAATAATAATAATACTAATTATTATTATTATTAATACTATTGTTATTATTATTATTAGTAGTACTATGATGATGATGATGATGATGATTATTACTATAATTATTATTATTATAAATATTATTATATTATTATTGAGATGATGATGATTATGATTATCTTTTTTTAATAATTACTATGATGATGATGATGATTATTATAATGAATAATATTATTATTATAACTTCACCCCACCCCTCTGTGGATGATGGATTAATGCTAGAGAGATGGTATTACGTGCTGACGTCACTGTAAATCCGGGTTTGATCTCAGATCTCAGTCGTTGATGTGAAGATGTTGGTCTCGGGCTTTCTGAGGATCACTTTGCTCTCCTGCCTCGTCCTCTCGGCGGCTCTGTTTTTACCCAAACTGTTTTTATCTGCAGAGAAGGAGAAGGTGCTTCTTCACTCAGAGGGTAAGATCACAAAAAAAAAAAAAAAACATTTAATCCTAACTGCTTCCCCTCTCCATTTCTCTAAAGCTACAGTCCCTTCACTTCCTCCCCAGTGGCCTGGGTTTAATCCTCACTTCTGGGTCACTCTGGTTAATGATTTCAGACTGGTGTCACTTATAATAATTTAAATATAAATAGAGAAAACAGTACAATCTCTCGGTCACTACAGTGTGTCATTTTACTCATTCAGGTCTCTAACAGAATTGAGTCGGTCATGTGTGATATAAACCTGCACCTCTTGCTTCTCCCAATGAATCATAACCCCGCCCTCGATGTCTTAGCTCCTCCTTCTACTCATATACTTGTATTCTATACCAGTGGTTTTATAAATATTTTATAAATACTGGATATGAGAAATCTGGATATGAGAAATCGTGCATCCTGATTGGTTCCTGTACAAGTAGGATATCAGCTTATATACCATGAGTACAGAGCAATAAAATGGTGGCGCGATTTCCTGAATCTAGTCTACTTGTAAAAGCAACAGAATGGTTGTAATTTTTAATGATAGTTATTAATAATAGAATATGTACTAAGACATTGGTGCAGCCAGTTTGTCGGTTTGTTCGGGTTTATTTACTGATGAAGCGCGGCCTGCGACTCAGATATGATCTTGCATCATTTCTCACAAATCATGTGGATGTGAACATAATAAAAGGGTAATTTCATTATTTGAGGTGAGGTGGATCCCCGAACCGTCCCTTAGATGGAGCGTTGAGTGATTTTTGGAAAGATTTTTGGTTTATTTTTTCTGTTTTTAAAGTGTGTCAGAGGTCACGCGCGCTCCATTACATCAGACTTAAGCCGCATTCACACAGGAAATGAATAGCTTGGTCAAGTGACACGAAGTGGGCGGGCACGGAGTTCAGCTGAGTTCAGCTGGGGTCGGGTCGCGGGGGCAGCAGCCTAAGCAGTGAGGTCCAGACGTCCCTCTCCCCAGCCACTTCCTCCAGCTCTTCTGGGGGACACCGAGGCGTTTCCAGAACAGCCGAGAAAAATAGTCCCTCCAGCGTGTTCTGGGTCGACCCCGGGGTCTCTTCCCGGTTAGACATGCCCGAAACTCCACACCAGGGAGGCGTTCAGGAGGCATTCTGATCAGAGGCCCGATCCACCTCAACTGGCTCCTCTCAACACGGAGGAGCAGCGGTTCTACTCCGAGCTCCTCCCAGATGACTGAGCTTCTCACCCTATCTCTAAGGGAGAGCCCTGCCACCCTGCGAAGGAGGCTTATCATAAGTTATATATGATGATAATATAAGCTAAAATAATATAGAATAATGATTATAAAAGCTCTCGCAGAGTTGCTGTAGGGAACTAGCGCGATGCCGCTCACCGTTTCACTCGGAAAGATTTTAAAGCTGGAAGCGTGAGAGAGTTACATAACCAACGAGCGGTGAAGCAAGGTGTTTCTCTGTGACCAGGTAATGTCGGGAGATACACATCCGCGAAGTGATTCGCTTGACGCTCGGCGCTTCTTATGCGAATGCCGCTTTAGGCATTGAGGCGAACGTCCTCTGGGTTTCATGACTCCATGTAAACAGAACCCAGGCTGTAGTTCTGTTCTGGAGAGTTTGTGGATAAGTTCACCGGCTCCCTACGACCTCATCGCTCACTGTTGGTTGAATTTCTCCAGATGTGATTAATGCTTTAAAAATGATTTTAGTTTCTATCAGTGAATTCAGGGAGGCATGTGATTAGAAAATGTTGTTCAGTTCATCTCTTAGGAAAGGAACAACGATGGCAGTCACCAGCATCTCACACAAAGTTAAACACTGCCTTAGATACTTATTTAACTCTTCTCTTTCAAGATCTTGTATCTCACTCACTCATTTGCTAAACTGTATGATCCTACTACTAGGGTCGCGAGGAGGTGGCGACACTGGGCCAAGGTGAGGCACCATCGCAGGGCAACACATTCACACAAGCATTCACTTACACAATCACACCTAGGGGCGATTCGGAACAGCCAATGAGCCTAATGTGAATGTCTTTGGACTGTGGGAGGAAACCAGAGTGCTCAAAGGAAACCCATGCAAGCATGGGAAGAACATGCAAACTCCACACAGAAATGCCCTCTCTGAACCCAGGACCCGAACCCAGAACCTTCTTGCAGTGAGGCGGACGTAGTAACCACTACACCACCGTGCCTTCCTGGAAGTAATGCATAAAACAGAGGAACGGCACTGACCGGTTTTATAAATGTTCGGCAGACAGAAATCTCCGGCATGAACAACTCTGTGTGTTTTTTTAAGCAGTTGGTCCTGGAAGGCGTCTCGCGGTGAGATATGGCCATGCCGCATCAGCAGGAGACGATCGATGGCCGCCTGAAACAATTTATACAACAAGTCCGAACTCCAAGTCGCGATCCCAGAGGACGGCTTTAAAGAAATCCACGCTGCTCGCACAAGTCTCTCCTGTTTACGGCTTCGGAATTTTCCTCTACATCATCTACATATTCTATAAGGTATTAAAATAATACATTAATTAATTAATTAATAGCCACCGGTCAGTGAGTGATGAGTTAATGTTCAGCAAGCGGATTTTTTTAATGCAATAATTTATATTTAGGGCGGTATGGTGGCGTAGTGGTTAGCACGTCCGCCTCACAGCAAGAAGGTCCCGGGTTTGATTCTTAGCTCGAGCGTTTCTGTGTGGAGTTTGCATGTTCTCCCCGTGCCTGCGTGGGTTTCCTCTGGGTGCTCCGGTTTCCTCCCACAGTCCGAAAACATGCACAGTAGGCTAACTGGCTGTTCCAAATCGCCCCTAGGTGTGAGTGTGAGTGTGAACGGTTGTGTGAGTCTTGGCCCTGCGATGGCCTGGCGAGCTGTCCAGGGTGTACCCCGCCCTCGCCCAGAGTCGGCTGAGATGGGCACCAGCCTCCACGCGACCCCAATTACGATTAAGCGGCTTAGAAAATGAATGAATGAATTCATTAATTCATATTTACATTTTTTATTATACCCTGTATACTTCACCCTCAATTTCCCGGATTATTAGGGGGGTAGGCTGTCCAGGAACCTCGAAAGTCTGGCAGCTGGAAATGTCCAGGGTCCCTACCCTTTTCCAGACATTTACCATAATCGGTCTGGCAATTGCCTTCACTCAACAGCAGTCCCGGACTTTTACAACTTAGCGGGAGTTGCAGACACTAACCGGGGAGCGGGGAACGGGTCGGACAGGAGGGAAGTTTGAAAATCATGACCGGCCCAGACTTTCATCATCGATTCCCGGACTTGTCCGTGCATTTGTCCAATACCAAATAATGTCCGGTGCCGGATTTTGTACAGGAAATCCAAAGTCCGGGAAATTGAGGATAAAGTGTATTTACTTTTGTTTTTCTTTTTTGCAGCTCACTAATAAACATCGTCCTACAAAACAGCCATGTATGTTCTACATCATGAGACCCGAACACTCAGCTCCGGAAACCTGTAAGTTCAAATTTAGATAAAAAAAAAAAGAATTAAATGTGTGGCGGTACGGTGGCACAGTAATTAGCAAGTCCTCCTCACAGCAAGAAGGTCTGGGTTCAATTCCCAGGCTCGAGCGTTTCTGTGCATGTTCTAACCATGCTTTGTGGGTTTCCTTCGGGTAAGGCTGGCCATGGTGTACCCCGCCCTCGCCCAGAGTCGGCTGAGATGGGTGCCAGCCTCCCCACGACCCTAATTAGGATTAAGCAGCTTAGAAAATGAATGAATGAATTAATTGAAAGTGAAATTTAGAATTACTGACATGGACAAAAAAGGGCCTTACCTTTAATTAATACCTTAAAAAAAAAAAAGTCGACCAGGATGGAGCCCAGAAACAGGAGTAACTTTATTTCAACAAAAATTAAACTGAATAAAATCAAAACAAAAACTAAACACTGAACATGAAAAGAATTAAAAGCGACAAAGCTGGAGCCTCACCCCGGAGTGCAGGCTGAGTTTAAATAAAAACACCTCAAACAGGTGAGTGTGATTAAAGTGGCCATGTGACAGGGTCATGTGATCTACAGTAATCTGATGGGGCTGATGGGTAACGAAGTCCAGGGGAATTAAAAGTTTAATAAGTGTTGTGTAAAATCTGGACTGTCCAGTTCCTGAATTTCTTTTACAAATTTAATAATATTTGAAAGTAATCACAGATAAATCGAGTTCTGGGTCAGCCTCGGGGCCTCCTCCCAGGTGGACGTGTCTGGAAAGACGAGGAGGTACTCTAATCAGATGATCCAGAATAATCCAACTGGGAGGAGGCCCCGAGGCAGACCCAGAACTCGTTGGAAGGATTATATGTATATCCCTTCTGGCCTGAGAGCACCTCGGGATCCCCCAGGAGGAGCGAGGGAGTCACTGGGGAGAGGCATGCCTGGGTTTCCATCCTAGACCTGTTGCCTCCTCGAAAATGGGTAGATGAAGGAATGGATGGACAGATAAATCATCATTTTAAAAATGATTCTGGTTTGTAGAAATGAGACTTTTAATACTTGATAAAACGTCTCGGTGTTCAAGTTTACTGCAGCTGCTCTGTGGTCAGGAATGTATTTCGTCTCATCTCCAGCATCCCAGCAGCACCGGTTTTATTTTGATTTCTTCATTAAGATGGTGTTGTTATCGCACATGATGAGGTTGATTAAGATCTTCCTGCAGCCTCGTGGGAGTTTTATTCTGTTGTTAAACCCGGATTATTAAATCACAAGCAGCCCAGCGGCTTTTCAGACCAATTAACGGCAGGTGTTTAGGAGAAGACGTGAGCTCCGTTTACAGATGTGGGTATTTTTTTGTATTTTGGTACTCTGTGGTTCTCTGTGTAGAACCGTAAGTAGGTGTCAGTCAGCTTCAGGTGCAGGAGTCAGTTCAGACTATGTACCTGCAGAACCTCAGCACATGTGTAAACATCTGTGTAACTATTACAGCTGAAGATGAGATGCTTCAGCTCCAGACCAGACTTAAAGAGATGGAAGGAGAGAGGCAGAGGAGAAAGTCACAATCCATCCAAAATCCTGCAAGGTAAAGAACTCACATTTCTCACCTGAGAGATTTCCGGGGCGGCACGGTGGCGCAGTGGTCAGCACATCCGCCTCAAAGCAAGAAGGTCCTCTGTTCGTTTCCCGGGCTTGGGCGTTTCTGTGTGAAGTTTGCATGCTCTCCCCGTGCTTACGTGGGTTTCCTCTGGGTACTTTAGTTTCCTCCCATAGTCCAAAAACATGCACAGTAGGCAAATTAGCTGTTCCAAATGGCCTTTAAGTGTGAGTTTGAGTGTGAATGGTTGTATGTGTGTGTTGGCCCTGCGATGACCAGGTGAGCTGTTCAGGGTGTACCCCACCCTCGCCCCGGAGTCAGCTGAGATGAATGAATGAATGAATAAATGGTTGAGATTTGAGACGGTTTGTCAACTTTAGTGAAACTTTCTCGTGCGCACGCAAAACTTTCTTGTGCTCACTAGAAACCTATCTATTTTTTTCCCCCATGTCCCTTTAGGGGCTCCGTACATGAAAGCATAACTAGCAGTAAGGAAAACATATGGAGGACAAATATAAAATAAAAAAAAAATGTAACAAACAAAAAAAAAAAGAGAACAATTGCTTACTTTTACTCCTGCGGTCGACCTATGGCACGAGCGTCGTAATCTTGAAACATCGTGAGTCGGGTCTGTCGTGGGAAGATGTCATGTCATGTCATTTTTTGAACCGCTTATTCCTAATTAGGGTCGCGGGGAGGCTGGCGCCCATCTCAGCCGACTC
>JAQMYF010000002.1:32086677-32111152 GCA_030014195.1 Neosilurus mollespiculum | reverse complement strand
CGCGCACACACACACACGTACACAGACATACACGCGCGCACACACATGTGCATACTCACACAGACACACACACACACGTACAGACATACACGCGCGCACACACACACACGTACACAGACATACACGCGCGCACACACATGTGCATACTCACACAGACACACACACACACGTACAGACATACACGCGCGCACACACACACACGTACACAGACATACACGCGCGCACACACATGTGCATACTCACACAGACACACACACACACACATGTACACAGACATACACACACGCACACACACACAGATGAACACTGCAACACACACGTGCACACACACACAAACATTTTCAGTTTTTCTTTATAAAATAAGTAGAATAAGTCCAACATTAAAGTGTTTTATATCTTTGAGTTTATAAAGTGATGAAGGTGATTGGCTGGTTAGGATAGTGAGTTAGCATGTTCAGCATTAGCATGTTCAGCCTTAGCATGTTTTCTATTAGCATGTTCAGTGTTAGCATATTCAGTGTTAGCATGTTCATTGTTAGCGTGATTAACTGTAGAAACCTTAATCCAGCGATGAGACTGACGATTCCACTGCTAATAAAAACGTTTGTGCTGTAGCTATGAATTCACACAATAATTCATTCAAACTCAAAAATTTAACACCAATAAGACGTGAACAGACGTGTAGACGTGACGCTCTTTGCGCTTCTTTCCTCGTCGTCGTCCCAAAAAAGCAGAAAGAACCTCTCTAGGTGCGGTGTGTGTTCAGTCTGAGCACCCGTGTGCTCTCACAGAGGTCGGAGTTGATTCAAGACTCCCGCAGGAAACTGAAGTGTTTGAGTGATTCGGGACGTCCTCTCACGCGTCCACTCATCCTCACTCTTACTCACAGGCCAGTTTGCTGTCGAAGCTGGACAGAGCGATGGCGAAGGCCTGCAGCGCACACATGGGGTAGTTGTAGTCCATAGTGAAGACGTCCTCGGCCACGCGGCCAAACTGCATCACAATATAATCCGCTACGTGCACACACACACACACACACACACCAGAGAGAGCAGTTATCATTGTGAATATATTTTAAATAAAAATGGGAACATTTACTGCATTGTAAACTTTACAATCATTAACCGTACTGCTGTGGGATCATTTATTCACGTAGCGGAAATTAATCCTTCTTAACAAATATGAGATTCATTTTGAAACAGTTCTTCACTGAAACACTTCTGTAAGTGACCTCCATGTGTATTCATCTATATGGTGGCAGGCCCACCTCACCCGATAGCCTAAACGAACGTCTAGGTAGGTAGACAGGTAGAATCTTTGGGAAAGAAAATGATTTTCTTCTGGTGGTGAAAGTCGCCTTCATTGCTGCTCTAAGCTCTGACGATACTCCGGAGGATGAACATCGCTGTCTGTTTTGGACCCAGTAAAAACCCGTTACACGTACTGTAGTTATACCGTACTTATCCTGAAGTTGTCAGTTTTATCCTGTGGATCCCTATTATACATCCGTTGTTCATCAGTTCCCGTGAGTTCATTATCAGTAATCATCTTCTGAACATGCGGTCTATGTCTGGCACACCTCCGGTTCACCTGTTGCATATCAGATAGTAGTACAGCCATGGATCAGGTCCACTGGACATCAACGGTTGGATGCGAATTGACAAGTACAGGACAGGAACGCACAACTTCCAAACAAAACACTTGCCCAGCGCACAACAAACAGCGGACCAAGTTCCATGCACGAAACGTTCCACCAGTTTAAACGGGACTTCCTCTCACAAGGGACACATTCACCGTACGAGAAATGGACAAGAAACGCATACGCGTGGAGACAAACAGAACATTTAAACATCAGATGTCCATTAACGCTATCCAGCGAGGTGAGACCGCCCCCTCAGATGACGCAATATATAAATAACTTATGCCGTAGCTCTGTAGTTTCAGCAAAAACTCAGATTTTCTTCACATGTGCGTGTTTGTGTTAACATGACTTCGCACAGTGTCGGCGGAGATAGGCTCCTGCTGTCCCCGCAACCCTAGTAGGATTAAGTGGTTTGGCAAATGGGTGAGTGATTTTTTAAAAGTTTTTCAAGTTACCAACAACTGTGTACAGTTTAACAGATGTGTTTTATAAACCTGAAGCCATTTTAAGAAGTTCATCAGTTCTTCAGGAAGGTGTGAATCATCTAAGTATTTGCGTGAGCGTGTGATTGGTACCTGTGACATCATTCAACCTGATGAGGTTAAGTGATAGACGATGCTGAAGTGTAAATAAATGTGAAAGTTGATCTTTCTCTCTGTGCTATTGATTTAACGGAACTGAAATGAAACTGTGAGCTGAAAGATGTTTCGGAACTCACGGTCGTTATCATGAATGATCTGGAAATTCTTCACTGAGGCCTGAGTGACCCTGCCGTGAAAGTTCAGCACGTACGACTGAGTGTCGTCGTTCCACACCGGCGTCTTGTTGTGGAGCTCGATCACGCTCTCAGTGCTCTTATTCTGCCAGCGAGCCAACAACGTTTCGTGCTCCTGCAGTAAACAGGACAGATGTGAGACGTACATGAAATAGACTCAGGACAGATGTGAGATATACATGAAACAGACACAGGACAGATGTGAGATATACATGAATCAGACTCAGGACAGATGTGAGGCATACATGAAACAGATGCAGGACAGATGTGAGACCAATGCAGGACAGATGTGAGACAGGTGCAGGACAGATATGAGACAGACCTAAGACAGACACAGGATAGATGTAAGACAGATGCAGGACAAATGTGAGAAAACACAGGACAAATGTAAAACAGATTAGAGACACAGGATGGCTTTGAGAGGGACTTGAGACAGACGCAGGATGGATGTGAGACAGACACAGAATGGGTGTAAGAAAGAAATATGAGATGGTTATGAGACAGACATGACAGATTGAGGACAGATGTGCTACACACACAGGACAGATATGAGACAGACCTGGGACATACGTAAGACATGTATCAGACATAAGAGAGACACAAGATGGATGTGACAGATGTAGGATGGCTGTGAGACAGACATGTGACAGACGGAGGATGGATGTGAGATAGATGCTGGTCAGATGTGAGACAGATCCAAGACAGACATAGGATAGATGCAAGACAGACAGAAGACAGACAGAATAAGGAGAAAAACATTAGACAGATGGGGGAGACGTGCAACAGATGTGAGACACAATTAACATGGAAGTAAGGCACATGAGACAGATGTGAAACCAATGCGAAAGTGATGTGGGACGAATCTCAGACAGATGTGGATTGGATTTTGCTTTCTGCTAGCATGCGCTAACGCTAATAACTTCCTGCAAATATAATTTTATTTTATTTGTATAACGTTTTAACAATGGATATTTAATTTGGTTATAAATTTAAATCTTATGAATTCATACATAGCACGTCCACCTCACAGCAAGAAGGTCCTGGGTTCAATTCCCGAGCTCTGGCGTTTCTGTATGGAGTTTGCATGTTCTCCCCATGCTTTTTAGCCCATGTGGGTTTTCTCCAGGTACTCCGGTTTCCTCCCACAGTCCAAAGACATATGCATTAGGCTAATTGGCTGTTCCTAATTGCCCCTAGGTGTGAGTGTCAGTGTGAATGGTTGTGTGTTGCCCTGTGATGGTCTGGCGAGCTGTTCAGGGTGTACCCCGTTTTTGCCCAATGTTGGCTAAGATAGCCTCCATCCGACAGAATGAGTGAGTAATGAGAATTTATACATTTATACATATATACAGTAAATATCCTATACATATACATCTGTATAAACGCTCACATTCCGTGGTCTAATGCAGACTCTTTCATGATCCATGTTCATTCCGGGAATAATGACACTCATCTTCCGAGGACCTTTGAATCCCAACACGTTGGTCTCCTGAAAAAAGGAAATAAAATGAATCTTACTCACTCTTTACTCTGTTTGGATTTATTCAGGTTTCTTCTGATCATCATATCAGGAGTCACCTCCAGGGTTGGTAGTTTTTTTTTAATACAAATTGCAATAGCTGATATTTGGATCTTGGAGCAAAAAGAAGCGTTCAAGGGCACTGATATTGGGGTTCTCTCACAGACTATAAAGAGCTATATTAAATAAAAAAGAAACAAGAAAACAATGTGTTTGACTTTACTTTAGATTTTTAAAAACACTAGAAAATAGAGTGCAATGTACCTCTGCCAGGCACAAAAGGATTATTATAACTTGGCAGAGTAATAATGAAAAGTCTCCCCCTAGTGGGTGTTAGATGAACATTGTGTCCCATGTTAACTAAAGATAAAGATTCCCTCAAAATTTAACAGGTTCTCACCAACCTCCACCAAGTCTGATGAAAATCAGATCAGTAGGGGTTTTTTTGCGTAATCCTGCTAAAAAAAATCCTTCAATAAATGTTAAAAGCCTTAATAAATTCCTAGATCTGGGTCGTGATGCCGATCTGCTTCAAATTATTACAAGTCCTTGCCATGCCAATACCCCATCCCTTCACCAAGTTTGGCAAAAATTAAATCAGTAGTTTTTGTGTAATCCTGGTAAATATAAGCCAAACAAAAGAAACAGATGCTGGGAAATACCTAAACCTCCCCAGCCAAGTGGCAGAGGTAAACATCTCATGAACCTGACCTGTCTGATTTGTTTCTTTGAAGCATGTTAATAATTCTCCTCATGTTTAATTGTATACATGAAATTCACTCACATAGCAGATCGCTGCTAGCTCCTGACGCAGGCTGCTGGCCTCTAACCCAGATGTGCTCTTCACCGGGTTAGTCCCGCTGTCGTAAACTGTAAACTTGGTGCCCATGAGGTTTGACCTAAGGATCAGATGGAGAACAGAACATTGACTCTTCAATTCTCTGTGAGTTTAACCTCGTTTCTCCTCCAGAGGAAAAAAAAACGTTTAATGGAGCAGGAAATGAATGTTCTAATTAGGCTACATTTAAAAATATCAGGCTTTTCTTAGAGTTGTGAATAATTAATAAGAGGAGTGTGATGATGAATGTTTCCTTCCCATCTAAAATACTGAGCCACATCTCCTCTGGACCACATCCTAGAAATAGTAGAGACTTCTGTAATAAACATGAAAAGGTGTGCAAGAAAAAAAGATCACCAAAAATTTCGGTCACTCAAGTCTCCAGAATCTATCCCATAATAATACTGAAACTTCACCTTACATCCAATCAGATCTCCCAAATCTATTCCATAATAAAACTGAAACCCCACCTTACGTCCAATCAGATCTCCCGAATCCGTCCAATAATAAAACTAAAACTCTACCTTGTATCCAGTCAGAACCCTCAAATCCATCCTATAATAAAACTGAAGCTTCACTTTGCATCCAGTCAGATCTCCCGAATCCATCCCATAATAAAATCGAAACTCCACCTTCCAGCCAATCAGAACTCTCAAATCCATCCTATAATAAAATCGAAAGTCCAGCTTAAATCCAATCAGATCTCCCGAATCCATTCCATAATGAAACTGAAACTCTACCTTACATCCAGTCCAAACTACAGAATCCATCCCATATTAAAATTAAAATTCATCTTTACATCAAATCCAAACTCCTGAATCCATCCCATAATAAAACTGAAACCACTCCTTACGTCCCATCAGAACTCCCGAATCCATTCCATAATAATAGTAAAACTCCACCTTACATTCAGTCAGGTCTTTTATTGTAAAAAAACTCACATGATTAATAAATTCATTCATTTTCTGAAGCGCTTAATTCTAATTAGGGTCCCCGGGGGTGTTGATGCCCATCTCAGCCGACTCTTGTTGAGGGCAGAGTACACCATGAACAGCTGGCCAGGCCATCGCAGGGCAGAAACACGCTGACAGCAATGCAGCCAGTGACAGTGGGTCTTGAACCCCAGACTTTGGGATCAGTAATCCAGCACCCTACCACCAGGCCCCCACTGCCCCTGGTTAACCAATAATGTATTCAATTAAATATCTATTAAATTTAATAGAATAAATAATAAAAATTTGCAAATTATCAGATTAACTTACTAATAATAACTTTAATTAAATAAAATACACCTACACGTTTATCTACAACTACACCATCATCTACACCTTTATCTACATTGAAACCATCAACTGCACCTACACCATCATCTACATCTATACCATCAACTACACCTTTCTCTACAGCTACACCATCAACTACACATTTCTCTACATTTACACCATCAACTACACCTACACCATCATCACCATCATCTACACCTTTATCTACACCTACACGTTCATCTACATCATCAACTACATCTTTATCTACACCATCATCTACACCATCAACTACATCTTTATCTACACCATCATCTACACATCTACACATTTCTCTACACCTACACCATCATCATCTACACCTTTCTCTACACCTACACCACCATCATCATCATCATCATCTACACCTTTATCTACATCTACACCTACACCATCATCATCATCATCTACACCTACACGTTTATCTACATCTACACCATCAACTACACATTTCTCTATGTCTACACCATCAACTACACCTACACCATCATCATCTACACCTTTATCTACATCTACACCATCATCTACACCTTTCTCTACATCCACATCAGCATCTACACCTTTCTCTACATCCACACCAGCATCTACACCTACACCATCATATACAACTTTATCTGTTAGGGTTTGACAGAGGGAGAATGAGCCACACGCAGACAGAAGTGGTGGAGAGCACAAACTTTAATAGATGGGCAAACAATCCAAAATAGCAGGCAATGGTCAGAGAAATCCAACAGAATTCAAGAATCCAAGTCAAAACAGAGTAGAGGCAGAGGTATCCCAAAATCACAGACACTAAGAATGTTCAAGGAAAATGCAAGGTCAAAAGCTACTAAGCAACAGATTTACAAACGCTGGAAAGGCACAGAAGAAATCTCTGGCACGATCTGGCAATGCTTGTAGGGAAATGCAGGGCTTAAATAGACAGACTCAGACTAGAAGGCAGGCAAGGGGACACAGGTGAGCGCAATAATGGGGATGTGGAAAGCCAAAGGGGACAATCGAAACAAAAGAACACGATACCAGAGAACATAAACTAACTGGAGTACTAACATTTATCTACACCATCAACTACACCTTTATCTACATCTACGCCATCATCTACACCTTTATCTACATCTACACCATCAACTACACCTTTATCTACACCATCATCTACATCTACACCATCATTTTCATCTACATCATCAACTATACCTTTATCTACATTTACACCTTTATCTACACCTTCATCTACATTTACACCTCCAACACCTTTATCTACATGTACACCATCATCAACACCTTTATCTACATCTACACCATCATCTACACCTTCATCTACATCTACACCTTTATCTACACTTTCATCTACATCTACACCTTCATCTACATCTTCATCTACATCATCAACTACACCTTTATCTACATCTACACCTTTATCTACACCTTCATCTACATCTACACCTTCAACACCTTTATGTACATGTACACCATCATCAACACCTTTATCTACATCTACACCATCATCAACACCTTCATCTACATCTACACCTTTATCTACACCTTCATCTACATCTACACCTTCATCTACAGCTTCATCTACATCATCAACTACACCTTTATCTACATCTACACCATCATCAACACCTTTATCTACATCTACACCATCATCTACATCATCAACTACACCTTTATATACATCTACACCGTCATCAACACCTTTATCTACATCTACATCATCAACTACACCTTTATGTACATCTACACTATCAACTACACCTTTATCTACCTTCTACACCATTATCTACACCATCATCTACATTTACACCTACATCCACACCTTCATCTTCATCTACATCATCATGTACACCTTCATCTACATGAACACCATCAACTACACCTTCATCTACATCCACACCATCATCTACATCTTCATCTACATCATCAACTACACCTTCATCTACATCTACATCATCTACACCTTCATCAGCATTTACACCATCAACTACACCATCTACATCCACACCATCATCTACATCTTCATCTACATCATCATCTACACCTTTATCTGCATCCACACCATCATCTACAGCATCATCTACATCTACATCATCTACACCTTCATCTGCATTTACACCATCAACTACACCATCTACATCCACACCATCATCTTCATAGCTTTATCTACAGCTACACCTTCAGTACAATACCAGTGAGTTTGAATGTGCATGAAATATGCAAATAACAGCTGGTATTTCTTCTGTCTGTAGGTCTGTCTGTCTGTAATGATGCCAACTGTATGGAAATATTTTAAATCATTAAAATAACAATATTCCCTGTAGAAATATGAATGATTTACTCAGCTCTCACTCAATCCTACTAGTAGTAATCCTACTAGGGTCACTGGGAGGCTAGAGCCTATGTCATCCGACACTGAGCAAAGGCAGGGTACACCCTGAATAGCTCACCAGACCATCGCAGGGCCAACACACGCACAACCACTCACACTCACAGGTGCAATTTGGAAGCCTAGTGTACATGTCTTTGTACTGTTGGAGAAAACCGGAGTACGTGGAGGAAACCCATGCAAGCACAGGTAGAACATGCAAACTGTACACATAAACACCCTCGCCAAGCCTGAGACTCAAACCCAGAACATTCTTGCTCTGAGGCTGATGTGCTAACCACTATGCCACCGTACCCCCACTATGAATGATTTCCAATTTTTTATTTAATTCTAAAGAATGACTAAAAACTTTTAGAAACACAGCATGAATGTATTTTCTAAGGAAGCTGGCAGTGATATTTTCTACCACATCATCACTCTCGATGTGAGATTTAATATTCAAGGCTGGTGTCCCCCAATCCCGTGTTGTGCGCTGACAGCGCCGTGTTTTGGTCCATTTCTCTTGTAGCTCTGTGTTGACAGCGCTCAGAACTGTCTGCAGAACAACACCCTCAGGACACTGATATTTTTTTCACAGCGCTCATGACAGTCAACATCACTTCAATGTCACAACTCACAAACCAATCAAAATCAAGAAAGGGGCGGGACTTGTAAAATGTCAAAACTGCCAGCAGCGATTGTTGAAGTGAAAAATCATCAGTAATTATTTCTACTGAATCAGCAAAACATCTCATCACTCATTTCCCAAACCACTTAATCCTACTCTCAGGGTTGTAAGGAGGCTGGTGCCTATCCAGCCAACACTGGGTGAAGGCAGGGCACACCCTGAACAGCTCGCCAGATCATCGCAAGGCAACACACAACCGTACACAGATACACTCACAGCTAGGGGCAATTTAGAACAATGAGCCTAATGTTCTTGTCTTTGGACTTTAGGAGGAAATCAGAGTACCTGGAGGAAACTCAGGCAAGCATGGAGAGAACCACACAGAAACGGCAGGGCCCGGGACTCAAACCCAGGACCTCCTTGCTGTGAGGCAGGCGTGCTAAACACTACGCCACTGTGCCGCCCAACAGCAAAACTGATTTATTAGTTTGTTTGTTTGTTTAACAGAATGAAGGCTGAACGTGAGTCAGTGAGTCACTTTAATTCCTTTAAGGATGAGGGATTAAAAGGACAGAGTAAATGTCAGCAGGGTCGTAACAGAGGTACGTGAGGATGAGGAGTGACAGGATGAAGGTCGAATGTCCATATTAATCCACAGTCTCGATCACTGAGATCGCTCAGAGAGAGGATATGGAGTGACGTGAGAAGAGAGAGGATTGAACAGATTATTAATGTAAACGGATAAAAGAGCAACAGGAAACGCCATTTTAATCTTTAGTAATGTTTAAAAACTATTTATAAAGTATTAATGATCAAAAACACGGGCAAATGAGATAATATTTATTCTTAGATTGACTTGAATTAATCACACTGAAATACTACACTCACATTCCACTGGATTGGGATTATATGATCATGTCACATGATTGACAGTGCTGTCTCCATGGCATAAGGACAGATGTTAGGAATGAGAGGATGTACAGGATGAGTAGTAAGTCAGCGGCATCGCAGGCTCTACGTGTGGTGTGTTACGGATTTCTAGTGGCAGTGATTCACGAAAAAGGATGAAAAAGAAAGTATAACTGTTGCGTCCCTTGGGCGAGACAGTGGCGTAATGGTTAACACGTCCCGGGCTCAGCGAGGGCGTTTCTGTGTGGAGTTTGCATGTTCTTCCTGTCCTCGCGTGGATTTTCTTAGGGTACTCCGGTTTCCTCCCACACTCTTAAAACATGCACATTACGCTAATTAGCTGACTGAGATTAATTGTGTGTATGTTGGTTCTGTAATGGACCGACGAGCTGTTCAGGGTGTACCCTGCCTTCGCCCAGAGTCAGCAGAAATGACTCCAGCTGAACGAGCTACACGGATTTACACTGAAGCTGAGAAGAAAGGAACGAGTTTAGTTTAAATTCTCCTCGTTATCATGACATTCAGATACAGAGTTAAAAACACACCGTGTTATGAATTACATTTGAGTTTTATCTCCAGAACTACAATCAAACCTGCTCAAGAGAAGATGGCTCTCTCTCACACATTCTCTCTCTCTCTCTCTCTCTCTCGCTGTCTCTCTCTCTGTCTCTATTTATTTCTCTCTCTCTCTCTCTCTCTCTCTCCCATTTTCTCTCTATCTCTCTCACATGCACTCTTTCTTCTATTCTCTCTTTCTCTCTCTCTCTCTCTCTCTCTCTCTGTCTCTCTCCCCCCATTCTCTCTCTATCTCCCTCTCACATGCACTCTTCCTCTCTTCTATTCTCTCTCTTTCTCTCTGTCTCTCTCTCTCTCTTTCTCCCATTCTCTATCTCTCTCTCTCACATGCACTTTCTCTCTTCTATTCTCTCTCTCTCTCTGTCTCTGTCTCTCTCCCATTCTCTCTCACTTTCTTCCTCTTGATCTCTCTCAACCCTTCTCTCTATCTCTCTTTCTCTCCCATTCTCTCTCTCCCGTTCCCTCTTCAACTTGTGAATAAATCAGCTTTCTTTAAAACCTGCCTGAGTTTCCCGATGAAGCTCTCGCCACCTCTCGACAGGTCGGTGGGGTCAATGGAGATCAGGTAGTTGGATGTTTTGCTTTTCTTTCTCTTTCTTCCAGCTAAAAGAAACAACTACAACAAGAGACAGTTTAATGAACCACCGAACATCAACTCTACAAAAATATGCAAATATTACATTCTTCTGGAGAGAAGTGACAGGACTGATAAAACACGGTACAGAAGTTCCATCATCATCATCATCATCATCATCATCATCATCACCATCCTCATCATAATCACCTGAAAACTCGAAAGATTTTACTGAGGTGTTCTACTGAGAGACAGGTAGTGCACTATTCTCATGCAATAATAACGCACACACACACACACACACACGCGAATGTCTCACGAATATTAATGAGAACACTTTCAGTGTAAACAGGCTGTGGGTTTAGAAGTTTCACAAAAACTATTTTTTTGTAAAGTTAAATATTGCGTGATTAAAAGTTTTGGCACACCATTATTTTCCCACAGATGGATGAAACTGGCCCATTTTCTATTTTTGCTGCATCATTATTGTAAAATTCTGTGACCCTGATTCTGTTTGTAAAATAAAAAGTTTCTCCTTCCGTCCAGATGTGTAACATGACGGTGCTGTAGCTCCAAAAACACGTCAACCCAGAATTCAAATACAACATAAAACCAAACAGACCATTCACTGACCCTCTTGCCGTCTTCTCTTTCAAGATGGAGGTAGTAAGTGGGATACATGCCCCGGTCCATTCCTTTTTTATCCCGTGTGATTCTGCATTTGATGGTCACGCCCTGCGGTGCTGGCCTCAAGGTGAACTCCTCCAGATCACCTACATCGATGGATGGCTCGTTGGTCACCGGAGTCGAGGCTGAAGCTGCCTCCTGTCAGATCGGGATATAGACAGTTTTATATTCATATATTTATATATTTATATTGATATATTTCGTATAAAGAAGTTTATTCAGTCTAGAGTCAGTGCTCGAGGCAGACAGCTGTGCTCAGGGTGACATTTTTAACCACAAAGCCGAATCCAGGACAGCAAGTGCTACGTCCTTAAAGACAGAAATGTAAAAAGGCTTCTGCAGTGGACTGGAGAGGATCTGTGTGTCATCTAACACACACACACACACACACACACACACTCACACACACTCACACACACTCACACAGCAGTGATCGTTTTTAATCCTTTAAATGAAAAAGCTACACTTCCGTCTCGCAGCACACTTCCATCTGTGACTCCTAAGAGGATGAGGATAACGTGGAGGAGAAGACGCTGTAACTCAGAACATGTTCATGCTGCAGTGTGAGGTCACACGCGAACACAGACGACTGACTTGATGAATTAAACTCTGAGGCTGCGAGGCGAACGCTGATCTGAGGTCTGTGTACCTTGCTGGACTTCTTGCTGGTGGCTGAACCTGGTCTGGTGTTACTGTTGAGTTGAGAAGAACTGGAGCTCACTTCATCATCATCATCATCATCATCTTCTTCCTCATCAAAATTCATGCTACTGGAGATTCCTGGAGACAGATCCAGATTCTCTCGTGTCATAAGCACTAAGCATGAAATTCACAAACAGACAAAAAGCTGCAGACCTCACACTGGATAGTTTGATACCTGATGAACCATCGCGAGAATATGGCGTGTTTATTTACACAGGAATGATTTCTACCGTAACTTAACCCTTACATCTAATCGCATCACTACTTGTTTGTTACATGTTTAATGTCAGATGTTCGTGATAGTTAGCTTATTGGCAATGTTTTATACTCTATGCTTTTAGCTTTGGGTTAGGGTTAGGGTGTAGGGTTTAGGGGTTAGGATTAGGGTTAGGGTTAGCAATAAGTTTGTTGTACTTTATATTAACAGTGGTTAGCATGTCTGCCTCACAGCAAGAAGGCCTGATTCCCAGTCTTGGGTATTTCTGTGTGGAGTTTGAATGTTCTCCCCCCGCTTGCATGGGTTTCCTCCGGGTACTCCGGTTTCCTCCCACAGTCCAAAAAGCTGATTGGCTGTTCCTAGGTGTGAAAGTGAGTGTGAATGGTTGGCTGAGATGGGTGCCAGCCTCTCCGCAATCATATTTAGGATTAAGCGGCTTAGAAAATTATTCTGTTCCTTAAAAGGGGAACCCTCTGCTACGCTTAATCCTAACCCCTTACCCTAACCCTGACCATATCAATAAAACAGCCACTAACACACCCACCAAGTGTTCCATTCCTTGACTTTTCTTCTCCATCCTAAACCCAAACCATCACCCCCTTTCGGTCCAGGTCAGTTAATTCCTTTCACTTTATCCCCGGTGTGTGGCCAAGGGCCCAGTAGGCCAGAGCATAACCTATTATGAGTCTTTGAACTCAACCCCAATATTAAACCTAATCTAACCAGTGGTTTCCTTGGTCACACATAAACCACTTCAACAATATAATCATGTAACAGTTCTGTAGTCTATCTGGTTCAGGCCCAGAATAAATAATACACCAGCCAATAAAACTGCCATTTATAAACTTTCTTTTGTTTGTATTTCCTTACAATTACTCTAGTTTTATCTCAACCCCTCCCCCAAATCCTAATCCTAACCCTGATGCTATCAGTAAACCAGCCACCAACAAACCAGTAAAGGCACCTTAAGGGATCAATTCCTTAAATTCCCTTCTCATTCTACAACCCAAATCTCACCCCACCCCCACCTTTGGTCCAGGTCAATTAATTTCTTTTCCTTTATCCCCAGTGTACATGATCCCTGTAGGCTAGAAGGCTACAGCATAAAAGGGGTGCACCCTGGATTCCAAACCTATCCTTTTACCCCAACCACAACATTTAACCTAACCTCTTACCCTAAACCCTAGCCTTAACCCTAAACCCTTTCCCAAACCCCTACTCCTAAACCCTTGCCCAAACCCCTAACCCTAAACCCCAACCCTACTCCCACCCCTAACCCTAACCCTTAATCCTAACCCCCAATGCTACTTCTACCCCTAACCTCTAACTCCTAACCCTAAACTCTAACCTTATCCCTGACCTTAAACCCTAACCCCTAAACCTAAATTCTAACCCCATCCCTAACCCTAAACCCTAACCCTACTCTTAAACCCTAACCCCTAACTCCTATCACTAAACTATAACCTCATCCCTAACCCTAAACCTTAACCCTAAAGCCCAACCCTTACCTCTCAACCCTAAACTCTAACTTTATCTCTAACCCTAAACTCTAACCCCTAAACCTAAACTCTAACCCTATCCCTAACCCTAAATTCTATCCCTGACCCTAAATCCTAACCCTTAATGCCTATCCTGATGTTTATTTCTACGGGTTTCTCTGAGTGTAAATCAGTCTTGTACCTTTCTTGAGCATTGTGACCCGCAGGTCCTGCTTGCTCTGAGATTGAGACACGGCTTTGCTTTGGACCTCAGTGTCACTGTCTTGCCCAGAGGAATGTCCCACTGTGAGAATCTGGATTTGGCTGTTCAGGTCCTGAGCTTCATCCTGGAACGCTGCTGATCCATGTGTTCCTGCGGTATGGGCAGAACACGGATGCACGGACGCCTGACGGTCAGGCTCAGGGGCTGATCCGCTCTGGGTTACACACATGCTAAGACAAACGCAACATATAAACGCATGCTTTCATGCAGTGTCACATGTTGAGACACAGAGATGTCGCATGCAAAAAAAAAAACAAAAAACTGCAATCAGAGCTTCACAAAGTCCCAAAAACACAACAGTGATTACTGCTGTGGATCTCCGACCTCCCCATTTATCTTTCTCACCGCATCCTGATGCTTTCAGATGCTAATGTGCTCTCGGCAAGTCGCCTAGCGTGTTCTTTTGTGAGGTTTTCATGTCAGCAAGGTTTTTATGTCCCCCTCAATTAGTCTACATGCAGCAGTCCGTAATGTTCCTGTCCGGCGCACGCCCAATCACTTCAGTCCTCAATTACGCCTCCAATCGAGTCATTAGGTGTTAAAGGGCAGACCTGGTGCTGATCGCTGAAATACGAAACAGCATGCAGGGACTCAGCCTCGGACACTACCCCGAGGACACCTTACTTCAAAGGTATTAATGTGATTGCAGGATAATTGGTGTGGCATTTCGAGAATAATTACCACCAACATGGCTGCTGTTCCTGAGAGAAAATCTAACAGCAACTCCATTTAATGAGATGCACATGACACACAAAAAAAACTGAGGAACAGATGCTACAGAAAACAGAGTCCAAAAACTCAAAAACAAAAACGTTGAATTGATGATGTTGAAAATGATAATGTTTAATAAAATTAATTTTGCTAATTATTATGTAGCTCATTTAAATACTCGGCTGCATGGGGGTATAGAAGTTAGCAAGTCCACCTCCCAGCGAGAAGGTCCTGGGCTCAAGTCCCGGCATACCTAGGGGCAATGTGGAACATTGATTCAGCTTAATGTGCATGTCTTTGGACTGTGGGAGGAAAACAGAGTACTCAGAAGAAATCCACACAAGCACAGGGAGAACATGCAAACTTCACACAGAATGTCCGAGCCCTGTGTGTGAATGGTTGTGTGTGTGTTAGCCCTGCAAAGGTCTGGCAAGCTGTTCAGGGTGTACCCCGCCCTCACACAGTGTTGACTGTGATAGGCTCCAGCCTCCCCGTAACCCTTATAGGAGTAAGCAGTTCGGCAAATGAGTAAGTGAGTGTAAATGCAGTATCGCCTGCCGTCAAAGAGCTGTACATGTTGTGCAAATGTAAACCACAGCAGCAACCATTCATCTGACTATCTCAACCAACACAGGGCGAATGCATGGAATCATACCCAGGACCTCTTTCAGCGTGAGTGGTCGTGTGTGGGTTGGCCCTGTGATGGTCTGGTGAGCTGTTCAGGGTGTACCTTTTCTTTGCCCAGTGTTGGTTGAGATAGGCTCCAGCCTCCCCGTGACTTTAATAGCACTAAGCAGTTTAGTGAATGTACGAATGAGCGAATGTTGCATCACTTCATGACATAGTGGTTAGCACGTCCACTTCATGTCAAGAAGGTCCTAGGTTTGAGTCCCAGGCTTAGCAAGGGTCAGTGTGAAGTTTGCATGTTCTCCCTATGCTTCCTTGGGTTTTCTCTGGGTACTCTGTTTCATCCAGAGTTCAAAAACATACACACTGGGCTAACTGGATATTCTAGATTGCCCCTAGGAGTGAATGTGAGTGTGAATGGTTTTGTGTGTGTTGGCCCTGTGATGGTCTGGTGAGCTGCTCAGGGTGTACCTCACCTACACCTAGATGGAGACACAGAGATGGGCTCCAGCCTCCCCACGACATTAATAAATGATAAAGATTTTGAAAAAAATTAATGAATTTTAAGTAAATGGGTTCTGTAGCTGTTTATCCGTCTGTCAAATCACATATCTGTTTATTCCTTTAACCCAGTGTTCCTCAGACTCACCGTCTGGACTCTGACATGGCCAAGAGCAACACCTTCATTTTTTCTTCTCTCAAAATTCAGATGTCAATTTTCTGTCGTGTATTTGGGATCATTGTCCTGATTCCTGACCCAGTTTCAATCCAGATTAATCTTATAGACAGGTGATGGAGAGATGGCCTCACTTTTGTCTTCAGATTAAAATCTGTTGTGGGTTTTTGAGGTTATTTGTTTGTTTATAGATGTTGGGCCACATAATTGTTATTTAGGACCTGATACATAAAAACAGAATTGAAGAGGGTGTACTTTCTTTTTCCCATGGCTATAGATATAAAAATTTCATTAGAAGCTTTAATTATAAATCATAGTGTTCAAATCTTTAATTCTATTAGAATATTTTTTATTTGTTTTTAAAAATTTGTGCTGTTACATGTAATAGCCGGCGTCGGCCTGGATTGGCTCCATTCTCAAATCCAAAAATTCTCAACACACAAGAAAATGTGGCTGTAAAGGTTTTTTTTTGTTTGTTTTTTTTTTTAAATTCTACAGCAATGGTCACATCAAGCATCACAAACACACACATACGCACATACACACGGCCATGCACATGCGGAGCGTTAAAGACGCGAAGGTCCTCCAGCTGACCTTTGTGCTTGCCCCTTTTCTCCTTCTTGGCACTGCCCGTTTGTGGTGTTGACGTGAGCGGCTTGGATTTTTTAGCCGAGTGAGGAACCTGAACTTCCGCTACAGCCTTGTCCTCCTCCTGCTCAGCTTCTTGTACTACACAGGGCGGGAGGTGAGAAGCGATGTGGGAGAGACACCAACATGAGATAAAGTGAACTCAGTATGGAAATGAAGGTGAAGTTAGTGAATTAAGGTTGTGATCCTTCAGAATCACGTGACGTGTAAACGTGAACTCAGCCCTCGCTTATGAGTTCATGTTAAATGTGTTTACTCTGAAACCTGTAGGGTTCCAGTGCAGTCTGAGAAAATAGGAAAGCCTGGATTATAAACGGGATGATTTGAGATGAAGATTAAAGACAGAGAGAAGGAGATTAAGAACTGATGCAAGGTTTTGTGTTTTTTAACGTTTATTTCTTTACAGGAACAAATAATCTTTTCTATTTAACCTTAAATGGAAATTAAACCCAAACTTAAAAGTTTGCATGTTTTGGTTATGTCTGTTCTTATTAAATCATGCTGTTTCATTAAGCTTTTTTCATGTAGAAAGGTGGGCGCTGCTTAATGCGAAAAGCAGGGAAAAGTCACATAATCGTCTCATGTTTTCATTTACAAAAACTACTAATTTGTATATGAATACATGGTGCGGTATTTCTTCTTTTATATGTACGAGCAGACTCTCGTTTAATGTATGTGATCAGAATCACATATGATTTGTATTTGTGCCTACTGTTATTTCATTCAGAAGTTTATATCTGATTTGTTAGTTTAATATCTGTATACTGTTATTATTGCCATTAACTTGCCAAATGTAAACTGGGGGATTCAGGTCCTATGTTAGATGTTCTCTAGATTTTGTGAACTCGCAAAAGTAAAACAGCAGTCTTTTTATATTGTTTAATGCAAACTATGAAAGGGATTTTTGCAGATTGCAACTTCGAAAATGTAAGTAAAAACCACCTGATAATGAAAATACACACATACACATACTCAGACACACACACACACACACACACACACACAGATATATATATATATATATATGTGTGTGTGTGTGTGTGTGTGTGTGTGTGTGTGTGTGTGTGTGTGTGTATGTGTATGTGTGCATTTTCATTATCAGGTGGTTTTTACTTACATTTTGTAACAATGTAATTTCTGTAACAGGAGAGTTTGGAAGGCTTTCACTTCAAAGAATATATTAAAGCTGGGGTTGGCAATTTTTTAGCTGGAAACACTGCACAACTTTGAAAAATATCTGGAAAAAAAAAACATCATCTGTGGTCACTGAAATCCTGTAAAAACACTGACCTATCATTGCCTTGTGGTCCCCTGAGAAATATCCAATCAAATTCACTTGTGTCTCCCTGCTTGTGAATGACCTTACATGGCGCAAACCTGCAGTCAGAGCGGAGCTTGTGTGTGTATGGAGAGGGGCGTGGCTTTGGAAAGACCTCCAAGGGCAGGGGAGGGTTTAGCCGGAGCTCTGAAAAATGTGAATTTCAAAATTTTCTGGCTTTCCAGATTACCCGCCCCAACTTTAAGTTAAAAGAATGTTTATTGGACAGATGTAACAGCTGTGTTATATACTAATGAGGTGTTACAGCAGTTTTTTACACTTATATAGTATTATATTATATTGTATTATTATATATTGCCATACTCCAAACAATGAAATACTGCTCTGTATTTCACTCACGTCTCCATCAGTGGGGTGAAAATGTCTGTAATGCCTGTGTGCCTTGATATTAAGATTTAGGTGCTGCCTAAAGGTAGAGCTCCTGATAGATACGTTTATTGATAGGTGTCCACGGCTGATGTTATAAGAGTAACGTGGCTCCTTTAAGGAAGGTAATAAATAAATAAATATTCCCTCTGTTTCCTGATTACGGTCTGGAGCAAAGGCAGGAAAGGTTAACACTGAGTTTTGTTTTCAATGCGTTTCATTCACTGATTTCCACCTTCTTTTTTATCACCTGTTTGATTAGTAATTATCCATTTAACGAGTTCATGTTCGGTGGTGTTTTGCTTAATTAAAGTTTGTCTGTTGACCTAAGTTAAATTGTGTGTTATTTATTCTTTGTGAGTCTTATTGTTCCCGTCATCATGCAAGTCAGTGATACATAACGCCCAATCAGCAACAACTCAGCCACACGTCAGTTTCCTGGTTTCCTGTGGTGGCACAGACACAGGACAACCATCCAAATCATGCCCCATGCATACGGGGCTTTGCTGAGGATCTACATTATGATAATTTATTGAGCAAATATAAAAAAAAAATCTTTCTTATCAGCTCATCTGCTGTTGTTTTCCTGCCAATGCACATGTACACTTATTACAATAAATGTAAATATGTACTGATTTAAGCAAGATTGTGAACGCACACTAGTAATCAGGAATTGGTGTGTGATATCAGTATTATTAATTCATAGCAGTCGCTATATATCGCTCTTTCACGCTGATCTGAAATCAGTTATCCAGCCTCTTGGTTTCAGGATGTAGAAAGAAAATTCGGACTGTAGTAGAGTTGTTTGTTCTAATGTTTATTCTCCTACCGTGGTAGATGGTGCTGCTGTTGCTACTGAGATAGGACTCGACGAGCGGCGCCTGCTCCTCACACTGACGGGTTTTGCGGGTCCGAGAGCGACCGTCCAGGTTCGACTGCACCATCAGGGGCTCCTGACGCTTCTTCTTCTGCTTCTGCTCTAAAAGAGCTCGCTGGAACACATGCACAAGCCGTACATAAACACTACATTACCTAAATCTCTCACTGTCACTTACGTTCAGTGAATCCGGAGGCAGGAAATCAGCCTGGACAAGATACACATACACACACACACACACACACACACATACACACACACACACACACGTTTACACCTGAGGTATTTTATCTTGGTCTGTCCACATCCTTGGAGACCTTGGAGCTTCTGCCACTTTGCCACTTTCATACAAATCATCACCATCATCATCATTATCATCGTGAATTATTCCCAGTGTAAAGAATCTGATCTGTACAGACTCTTAGTGACTACAAGAGTCAAAGTGCTAATAAATATCACCAGAACGTTCTCCAGTAGCGTTTCTCCAGAAACATGTTTATTTACAGTAAACATTTCAGGTATAAAGAGAAATAAATCTGTTTTGTGAGTCTGTCCCTGTGTGTCTGGAGCTTCACACTGAACCGTACTAATGTTTAAAGAGTTCAGAGTTGTTACTGTGTGTAGACGGTGATCTGTGTGTACTGTGTTCATGATGCACCTCATTAAATCGATCTTCTGAACAACACACACAAACTATTAAAATCACCTGCGTGACATCACACCTCTGTGGTTCCAGATTGTTCCTCAGTAGAGGTGTCTGAAACAAACTTTTACAACATCTGAAGGATGCGTGACTGAAAGTGGGTCTGTGCATCATCTAAATCTTTATAATGCAGTACAAAACTCTTAATAACTGAGACATGAGACACTAAGAAACCAAAACAGGGAGATACAAGACACTGAGACATAAGAGACATGAAACACGGGACAATAAAACAAAGACCAAAGACATATGAGATACTGAGAGGTGACACACAGACATGAGACACTAAGATATGACATAAGACATACAGCTACAGAACCAGAGAGACATGAGTTCCAGAGCTGCAAGAGTCATGCAACACAAGACTCAAGGACACAGACCAAAGACACATAAGGTACCAAGACTTGAGACACAGAAACAAAGACACATGAGACATTAAGTTGTGACACACAGCCACAAAAACACAGAGACATGAGACATATAAAACACATGAGACAGAAACAGAAAACCACAAGACATATGGGACACAGAGACAGAAGACATAAATATATGAGATATAGAGACAGGAAACACAGATATATGAGATATGAGACAGTACACATATATATGAGACACAGAGAGAGGAAACAAAGATATATGAGACAGAGACAGGAGACACAGTTATAAGAGACACAGAGACAGGAGACACATTTATAGGAGACACAGATGCGGTACATATAGAGACAGCAGACTCGAATATATGATATTTTGAGACGGGAGACACAGATTTATGAGATCTAGAAATAGAATACACAGATACATGAGATATGTGACAGTAGACATATATATGAGACAGAGAGAGGAGGCAAAGATATATGAGACACAGAGACAGGAGACACAGATACATGAGATATGAGACAGTGGACATATATATATGAGACACAAAGAGAGAGCAGGCAAAGATATATGAGACACAGAGACAGGATACACAGTTATAAGAGACACAGATATATGTGGTATAGAGACAGGAGGCACAGCTATATGAGACATGAGACAGATATAGGAAACTGAGACACAGAGAGAGGAGACAAAGATATATGAGACAGAGACAGGAGACACAGTTATAAGAGACACAGAGACAGGAGACGCATTTATAGGAGACACAGATGCCGTACATATAGAGACAGAAGACATGAATATATGAGATTTTGAGACAGGAGACACAGATATATGAGATATAGAAACAGAATACACAGATAGATGAGAAATGCGACGGTAGACATATATATGAGACACAGAAAGAGGAGACAAAGATATATGAGACACAAAGACAGGAGACACAGATATATGAGATATAGAAACAGAATACACAGATACATGAGATATGAGACAGTAGACATATATATATATATATATGAGACACAAAGAGAGAGGAGGCAAAGATATATGAGACACAGAGACAGGAGACAGTTATAAGAGACACAGAGACAGAAGACACAGATATATGAGACAGGAGACAGATATATGAAACAGAGACAGAAGACATAAATATATGAGACACAGAGATACAGATATATGAGACAGAGACAGGAGACACAGATATGTGAGACACCAAGACAGAAGATACAAAGACAGGAGACACAAATATATGAGACAGGGAGACAGGAGATACAGAAATATAAAAGACAGAGACAGGAGACTCAGTTATATGAGACACAGAGACAGGCGACACATATACGAGACGGAGAGACTTGAGACAGGTTTATGAGACAAGAGACAGAGATATTTGAGATACAGATAGGAGACACAGATATATGAGACAGGAGACATATATATTTGACACAGAAACAGGACGCACAGATGAGACACAGAGACATCAGACACAAAAGACAGGAGACAGATATATGAGACACAGGTCCTAGCTTCAGGCTTATCATTCGTTTAAATACTGAAGTGATTATGAACGTCCATATAGGGACTCAGACATCCAGACACTGAAGCTGACTTTGATGTCAGACAGACACACAGATACGCTCCTGCAGCGAGCAGCACCACGTCAATACATCACCATGAGCCACACGTTTGACAGACGTTTCAGGTTTGCTGGGACAAAACAGATGGGAAATGACGTGTTACCTTTTCCATCTGTTCCTCTGAGCAGTACATCGATCGTCTCACACAGAAACATGGAGAAGCAGCATGTGTTTCTCTCTCCTCTCTCCTTCACTAAGGACATCCACCAGATACATCTCACAAGTATTCAAAGGAGTCATCCGAAAGCTGCATCCACACAGGATGCGACACGAACACAGGAGGACACGTGAAATCGCTTTGCTGCTAAACTGCACGCAAAACCACCTATTTTCCATGGTCTATGGAAGCGAATAGGAAAATGCTTCGGGGAACTCAGTGTTTGGCAGGCAGCATCTGTCAATCAACAGTATCTTTAAACTCTGATTGGTAATCACTCGAATCATGTCACACGAAAATTCAGCTCAGTTGAAGCCCACTTCATGTCCATTTCATTCATTCATGTTCTAAACCGTTTAATCCTAATTAGGGTTACAGGGAGGCTGGCCCCATCTCAGCCGACTCTGGCCGAGGGCGGGGTACACTCTGGACAGCTCACCAAGCCATGGGCAGAAACACACGGACGGCAATCCCAATGGAATCCCTACTCTTAACGAACGACAGCAATGGCTCTTTTATATGCCTCTCACCACAGACAGTGAGACAGCTGGCCTTTGATAACCCAGTTAGCTGCACTGGAGGCCCCCTTCATGTCTCTTGAGAAAATTTCTCCTCTCATTTCTCATTTTACTGGCATTCATTGACCTTATATGGTCATTTGTTGCTCATTACAATCTGTATGATTTCAGATGCAAACACTATCTCCGAAAATCCTGACTCTCTCACGATGCGTCTGTGGAGCGATTGCACTGCGTTGGTACGGAAACGAAGCTCTCTGAAACAACGACGACCAGAACCAAACCCAGAATTCTGAAGACATTCCTGGAAGCATCTCTAACACACGAGTCCATCAACACGTGCGAGGACGTTTACACTGAAAGAGAATTCTTGTATTGTAATTATTTCACTCACATGAGACTTTTAAAGTTTAAAAAAATGAGCACATTATTACAGATCAGGGAAATGAGAATACTAATTAAATTTTATTTCCTAAAATAATCCTGAGAGTCTGATGTTATTTTCTATCTTTTCACTCGCTGTGGCTCTAAAACTCCAACTTACTGCGTTCAGAAAGACATCACTCACTTGCTTATCACTAACGACAGATGATTTCTGTTTCCAGGAAACACGGTCGTCAGAAAACGCATTGAGATGCAGGAGTCTCAGCTATTAACGGCACTGGGGCGTGAGGGCGCCACCCACATTACTGGCAGATAATTGGTATTTTTAGTGGAGCATTATTTTTTATTTTATTTGAAACTCACACCACCCACAGTGACCATTGCACAGCACTTATATTACTTTCCTTTCAGGATGGAAACATGATCAATTCCATAGAAGAAAAAAAAGAAAAATAATAATATTTTTATGGGGTTTTTTACGTGATTAGATCAGTTTCAATGTTCACACTGCTTTTTCTCAAGTTCAGTTCAGGTTCAGTTTAAGTTCTTAACGACCATGCGCATCGTAGTCTCTCGTTTATGGAGATAAAAGGTTTTAGCTCACGGGATTGAAACACCAATTTACTGAGGAGACGGGAGTTAGAGACAGATATGCATAAAGGTGCACAATGCTCAATAGAGAGAGAGAGAGAAAGAGAGACAGAGAGATGGACAAAGATAGATGGAGAGAAAGCAAGATTGAGAAATAGAGAGAGAGAGAGAAGAGAGAGAGAGCAAGAAAGAGAGAAATGGAGAGAAAAGGAGAGATGGAGAGAGAAAGAGCAAGAAAGAAATAGAGACAGAAAGGAGAAAGAAAGAGAGAAAGATGGAGTTAGAGCAAAATGGACAGAAAGAGTTGGCAAGAGAGATGGAGCAGAAAAGGGAGAGAGAAAGAAAGAAAAAGTGCCAGGGAGTGAGAGGGAT
>JAQMYF010000002.1:32038790-32057405 GCA_030014195.1 Neosilurus mollespiculum | reverse complement strand
GAGAGCGAGAGAGAGAGAGAGAGAGAGAGAGAGAGAGAGAGAGAGAGAGAGAGAGAGAGAGAGATGTGAATAATGCAGTGAGTCCCCTCTCTCGAGTCGTGTATTTCTGATGAATGATCATGGCGTATACACTGTGACGGTGTTCATTTCCACACAACATCAGTGTTCATATCCTTCCTTTAACACGTTCTTTACACGTCTGTTTATATCAATGCTTAAACACGTTCCTTTCACGTGTTTATACTGTGCCTTTAACACATTCTTTAAATGTGTTTATATCCTTTCTTTAAAACGTTCTTTACATGTTTATATCCTTTCTTCCTACAACGTTTTTTACATGTATTTATATTATGCCTTTAACATTCTTTAC
The DNA here is from genome assembly GCA_030014195.1 of Neosilurus mollespiculum. Taxonomy (NCBI): domain Eukaryota; kingdom Metazoa; phylum Chordata; class Actinopteri; order Siluriformes; family Plotosidae; genus Neosilurus; species Neosilurus mollespiculum. The sequence continues at coordinate 32,057,035 of JAQMYF010000002.1, read as the reverse complement.
GTGTTAATATCCTTTCTTTAACACGTTTTTCACATGTTTTAATATCCTTTCTTTAACACGTTCTGCACACGTGTTTATATCCCTCTTTTAACGTATTCTTTACATGTGTTTATATTCTTCCTTTAACACATTTTACACGTTTATATTGTTCCTTTATCATGTTCTTTACACGTGTTTATATCCTTCCTTTAACATGTTCTTTACACGTGTTTATATCCTTCCTTTAACACGTTCTTTACACGTGTTTATATTCTGCCTTCAACATGTTCTTTACACGTGTTTATATCCTTCTTTAACACGTTCTTTACACGTTCATATCCTTCCTTTAACAAGTTATTTACATGTGTTTATATTCTGCCTTTAACACATTCTTTATGTGCCTATTCTGCCTTTAACACATTCTTTATACATGTTTTATCCTTCCTTTAACACGTTCTTTACACGTGTTTATATCCTTCCTTTAACACGTTCTTTACACGTGTTTATATCCTTCCTTTAACACGTTCTTTACACATGTTTATATTCTGCCTTCAACATGTTCTTTACACGTGTTTATATCCTTCTTTAACACATTCTTTACACGTGTTTATATTCTGCCTTTAACACGTTCTTTGCATGCCTATTCTGCCTTTAACACAATCTTTATACATGTTTTATCCTTCCTTTAACACGTTCTTTACACGTGTTTATATTCTTCCTTTAACACGTTATTTACACGTGTTTATATCCTTCCTTTAACACGGTCTTTACACGTGTTTATATCCTTTCTTTAACATGTTCTTTACATGTGTTTATATTCTGCCTTTAACACATTCTGTACACGTGTTTATACGTCCTTACTTTAACATGTTTTTACACATCTGTTTGTATCCTTCCTTTAACATGTTCTTTAGGCATGTGTTTATATGTCAGTTTCAGGTGTAGACATGATTGATAAAACAGAAAACATTTATCATCGTTAGATGATTTATTCTAATTTTAGCTCTGAATCCATCATTCTGACAGATTACAGACGGTCTCATTCTACAGCTTCATTACTCAGACACGGGGACTAAAGTGGGGGCACTGGAGATGAACAATTCACTGGAGAATTTCTACTGTTATTAATAGTTTTCTTCAGTATTTATTTTATTTATTCTATTTTATCTAGCATTTGTTCAGACTACTTTGTTCATATTTTAAGGAGAATTTGGGTTTTTATTAAACCCGTTTTCTCATAGCTGTAAAATATTTTTTCCATGACATTTGGGAAAATTGTGAAAATAATCTTGGTAATTTAATTCTAAATCAGTCTATTTTAAAGAGGATGGTTATAATAATCATAATTATTGTTATTCAGTTAAGATACTGTATTTTTTTGTTTCTGACTGGTGGGAAGCCTTCAAATAAATAACTTTTGATAATGCATCATTTCCATCAGTTAATTGGGATGATTACTGCACGACTGACATGTACCAATGTTCCTCTTCATAGATAAAATAAAATAAAATAGGTAGACTGCGTCCCGCACCAGATTGCCGAAGCACGACGTCCCTGAGCTGTAGACTTCATTTTATTTTTTCACTATTTATGCTGTTGTAAGAATAGAAATAGAGATAGATGACTACAAGAGTATAAATATAGAGAAAATTCAATGACGCTTACAGCTCAGGGCTGCACTGCTTCAGATATGCCACATTCGAGTGTCATGTATCAGAGTACATACAGCTAACATGACTATTGCATCCTCCTTCTTCCTCCTCTGTTCCAACACCAAGGTGGCCTCTTCAAAGTACCTCGCCCCCCTGAGCGACAAGGGTTATTATCATATATAACTTAGATTCGTTCATTCATTCATTTTCTGAACCGTTTAATCCTAATTAGGGTCACAGGGAGGCATCTCAGCTCGCCAGGCCATCGCAGGGCAGAAACACGCTGACGTCAATGCAGCCTACTCTTGACGAAAATCAGCAATGGTTCTTTTACATGCCTCTCACAGTGAGAGACACGGCCTGCATTTGATAACCCAGTTAGTTTCACTGGGGAAGACAGAAGTGACAACCTGCTGATAGTGGGGCTTGAACCCCTGACCTTGGGTTCAGTAATCCAGCCCCCTACCACCAGGCCACCATAACTTAGATATTTTATTTAAATCTTTTGAAAATGTTGCGATGGCCTGGCGAGCTGTCCAGGGTGTACTGTGCCCTCACCCAGAATCGGCTGAGATGGGTGCCAGCCTCCCCGCAATCCTAATTAGGATTAAGTGCTTCAGAAAATGAATGAATGAATGAGTTTTGAAAATGTTTGGAATGAATAATGGCTATTATATAATAATTGGGTAATATTATAAATTTCGGCTTTTGTATGATATGGAGATTTATTCTGTCTCAGACGGTGTTATCCACTTCGGCCTTGGTGAATAACAACACCTCGGTCCAATAATTCTTCATATCATTCTTCAACTCATTTAATAATTGCTTAATATTACTTTTAATTGCAGGTGACTTTTGCCTGAACAGTTTTCCCTTTAGTTTAGTTTTATAAGCGTGTCGGTGAAGAGCTGCAGGATTTCAGATCGTTTTCTCTCCTGATCAAAGCGTTAACCCAAATCCACCTCACACAGGATCAGAGAGGAACAGAGCTTCAGGTGAAATGCTCAGAATAGAAACGAACATCTCCGCAAAGTGAGAGAGCCAGTCCTGTCTCTCTCTCTCTCTCTCTCTCTCTCTCTCTCTCTCTCTCTCTTTGTAATTCTCTCTCTCTCTCTCTCTCTCTCTCTCTCTGTCAACCTTTCTTTCTTCACCCCTCTCCCTCCTTCTCTCTCTCTCTCTTTGTCATTCTCTCTCTCTTTATCTCTCTCTCTTTTCCCATCTTTCAGTGATCCTCTCTCTCTCTTCATCTCTCTCCCTTTTTCTGTCTCTCTTCATCTCTCTCTTTCCATGTTTCTCTCTGTCTTCTTTTTTCCCCTCTCTCTCTCTCTCTCTCTCTCTCTCTCTCTCTCTCTCCCTCTCTCTCTCTAATACACACTTGAGAGTACATGAGAGAGAGTGAGATGTCTGTCTGTTATAACAAGTCCAAAGGGATAAATATTTCCTTTCATTTCACATTTGAGCAGGGACTGCAGCATAAACATTGTACCCCACACACACACACACACACACACACAATCTGATAAAGTGGGAAATACATTTATAAGGAAAGGTAGAACACTGACTCTGCCCATTACTAATTATAATGCTGACCACACTCGAGGGTGTTAGCAAGTTGGAGCAAGAAGGAAAAATAAAAAAAAGATGGCGGAGGTGGCCGCAAGTGTGCGTACAGGTGGGGGAGGGGGGGCACTCTGAGCTGCCCTCTGTGCACCTTTCTGCCTTAAAATGAACTACAAAAGAAAAACTTGAAATGTCTAAATCAAGTGAGAAGTTACTGAGCTTCAACACATAGTAATATGCATTTGGGGGTTTTTTTTATTTATTTTAAATTAAATAGATTTGATTCCTTAGCCTTTTTCGACAGCTTCTTGACAGCTTCTGAACATTGCGGTGTTACTCTTGACACCTGTAGTAGTGCTGGTTGCATGACTGCTGTCAAACCTGCAGCCATTTCGCATTGAGGTGATGGAGTTGGTTCAAAACAATCTTCAGTAAAATTGAACGTAAGATTGAACGCTGGGCGTTTCCTCAAACGGGGCGGAATCGACTCTGAAGCCTTTATATATACACTGTATGCATATCTGAATCAGTGAATCGAGTCTTCTCGGAGTCGGTTCCCAGCCCGACCAAACACTGTGGTTGTTATTCGGGGATCCAGTCCTCTCGTGGAAACTTTATGAAGCTTAATCTAATCCTCGGTGGACTTGCTACAAAATTCCATTGAGCATATGTCTCTGGTTTTCCGTTTTTTGTGCACGTGAGGACCGTTTTCAACCATACTGGACATGTTTTCACTTCCACACTTTTGCCGAGTCCAGTGTGTGCCGTTTCACGTACCACGTGACCTGACGTGACCTAGCTTAGCCTGTTTGGAAGCTGTGGGCGTAAAGAGACCGGAATCACAAAATTGAACTCAAATATCACAGAACACACAGCTGTGATAAATGTTGGAACTGAAAGGTTTGATTTATTTAGTCACCATGAACTATGATCAACAAAAACATGACTAAATATTTTATGTAAGACTGGGCATTTAAGCAATTATTAAATTTAAGGTCTTATGAATGCATATACTGAAATCCTTGTGATCGTTCTGTTTATGTTTGCAAAGGAAATACTAGCATGCCAATGAATGTCAAGGCAGAGCACGTTCTCCTGCTTACTTCACACGCAGAAGTCTGAATTTTTCAAAACTAAGTCTGAGCATTGGTGGTGGGAACTTATTTTGATGTAATTCTGTTTTCCGTCCAGGAACTAACACCCATGCATTCTTTAAAACTAGCTTTTGGATTAAATTGGTGACATTATCACCAAGATGGCGGCATGGCAATAGCATGCAGCAGCCACTCCGGAACCAAAATGGTGCTATATCCTTGTTTTAGCCCGAATTTCAAGTGCGTGGACACCAAAGACAGTGGTGTTCATGTATACGACCGCCAGATGATACTGCAGCTAAGGAATCATGCAGTTACTAACCTGCATGGTGATGTACTCTGCAAACTTCGTGACCTCGGCTTGCTGCGAAGACCTGGCCTTCAGTCCTCATCGTCGCTTGATGCCGGTGGCTGGGAGAGAGGACGTCGCAACGTCAACAAGGAATTGTGTAAGGACTGTTTGTGACTAATTACTGCTCATCGGTAGTGGAGTTCATCAGATGCAGACCTTTTTATTTAACCCGGGAATTGAATACCTCTTTTATTATCGGAGTGTACATTCCACCCAGCGCTAATGCTAAGAAGGCTCTGTGTGAGCTCTACAAAGCGCTTAGCGAGCTACCGAATGCTCACCCCAACAGACTGTTTATCGTCGCCGGAGATTTCAATCATGCAAATCTCAAAACGGTGCTCCCTAAATTCCATCAGTATGTGGACTTTGCCACGAGAGGGGCAAACACACTGGATCTTATTTACACAAACATTCCTGGCGCGTATCGTCTGGAGCCCCGCCCCAACCTCAGCAACTCAGACCACATCTCTGTGATGTTGATTCCAGTATACAGACCACTTGTCACACGCTCTAAACCGGTTCTGAAACAGGTTAAAACCTGACCAGCAGGAGCCATCTCTGCTCTTGAGGACTGTTTTGAGTGCACTGACTGGGACATATTCAGGGAGGCTGCAGCCAACAACGACTCCTGGAGCTATTGACTTGGAGGAGTACACGGCATTGGTGACCAGCTACATCGGGAAGAGCATCGATAATGTGACTGTCTCCAAGACCATCATCACACAATCTAACCAGAAGCCGTGGATGACTGCAAAAGTGAAGTTCTGAAGTCGAGAGACTCTGCATTCAGAGCAGGGGACAAGGCGGCCTTGAAAACAGCAAGTGCCTCCCTACCAGATGCGCTGAACGATTTGTACGCTCAGTTTGAGGCACAGAACAACACGACAGTGAGGAAGACTATCCCTCCTCCTAACGACCAGGTGCTCTGTCTCACCACAGCTGACTTGAAGAGAACTCTATGCAGAGTCAACCTACAAAAGTCTGCTGTACCAGACAACATTCCTGGCAGAGTGCTCAGGGAGTGTGCAAAACAGCTAGCACAAAGTGACCATTCCCTGCTGTTCATCAACAGATCCTCTGTGGAGATCATCCAGAGCACCAAATTCTTTGGTGTCCATCCTGCAGAGAACCTTACCTGGTCACTCAACACCTGCTCCATCACCAAGAAAGCCCAGCAGCACCTCTACTTCCTGAGGAGGCTGAGGAAAGCCCATCTCCCTTCCCCCATCCTGACTGTGTTCTACAGAGGGACCATCGAGAACATCCTGAGCAGCTGCCTCACTGCCTGGTTTGGGAACTGCATTCAGTTGATAGTGAGGACAGCTGAAAAGATCATCGGAGTCTCTCTTCCCTCTATCACAGACATTTCCACTGCACACTGCATCCACAAAGCTAACAGCATTGTGGATGACCCCACACACCCCTCACACACACTCTTCACCCTCCTGCCATCTGGAAAGAGGTACCAGAGCAATCGGGCCCTCACAACCAGACTGTGTAACAGTTTCTTTCCTCAAGCCATCAGACTCCTCAACACCCCGCACTGAATTACACAAAAAACTCTTTCTTACATTGTTCACTATTTATCGCACTACGTCAACCCTGTTATTATTTCATTACGCTACTATGTTTATATTTATATCTATGCCTACATTCTATTTGCACTACCTCAACTGCTGCTACTCTGTAAGCTTCTTGAACTTGAACTCAAATATTGGGAATATAGTTGCAGTTCCACAGTCAGAAACTATTTCGGATCATGACCTTATCTCTATTACAATGCGTAATAATATACACACCTCACTATTTTATTGCATCAAGCAAACTTTTAACTCAGCTACTGCTCAGAGTCGTATTAATTATCTCCTAGAATTATCAACTTTGAGTGGATCACCATCAGACCCCACAGAACTCGGTCAGGCAACTGAATGCTTGGAGTCAAATTTGCGCTTTACTTTAGATACTGCAGCTCCTCTTGAAACGAAATAATCAGAGAGAAAAAAAAAAATAACACACTGGTATAATAATACATGCACACTAAAAGAGAGCATCCGGAAATTAGAATGAAAAAATGGCATCAAACTAAATTAATCATATTCCAGTTAGCATGGAAGTAGAGTCTCCTAAATTACAGTGCTGCTAGAGCAATATATTTCTCAAATCTTACAGAAGATAATAAAAATAATTCAAGAAACTTACTTAATATTGTTGCAAAATTCACTAGAAATAAGATCATTAATAAAACATGCAGAACATCAAACTTGTTCGTAGTGACATTAATATGTCAGTAACTAACTCAGTAAATAACAATATACCACTATCAGAACTGCAACTAAAGTGTTTTAGTATTTAGAGACAGAGCTAATCTCATTCATTTTCTCATTCAAATCATCAACCTGTGAGCTAGATTGAGTAGCTACATGTTTCTTTAAACAGTTACTACCAGAAATGATCAACTCTTTATTAAAAGTAATGAATTCTTTCCTTAGCACTGGTTATGTACCTTTAATTCTTTAAACTACCAGTTATCAAACCTTTGGTTAAAAAGCCTGAACTCGACCCCTGTCAGCTGTCCAACTACAAACAAATATGAAATCTTCAATTTATCTCCAAGATCTTGGAAAAACCAGTAGCGCAGCAGTTATGTTCATATCGATATAGGAATAACATTCACAACATGCACATGTTAAGGTGGTAAATTATCTACTGCTGGCCCCTGACCAAGACTGTGTCTCCCTGCGTGTGTTATGTGACCTTAGTGCAGCTTTTAACACTATTGATCATATTCTCATCAATCGATTAGAAAATGTTGTTGGAGTTAAGGGAAAGGCCCACTCCTAGATTATATCTTATTAAACTGACCATCAGCTTGTAGATGTAAATAATGCCTATTCTGTATGATCCAATGTTAAGTTTGGTGTTCCACAAGGTTCTAGTCTAGGCCCACTGCTTTTATTCTCTATACGTTTGGGTAATATAATTCATGAACATGGTATAAGCTCACCCTGTTACACTGATGGCGCATAGTTATATATTTCGGCAATGCCAGATGTGAGGCTTCAGCTTAATAAAGTCGATAATTGTGTAAAGGACATTAGACACTCAATGCTTACTAACTTCCTCTTATTAAATTCTGATTAAAACAGAAGTACTTGTAGCCAGATCACAGACAGTTGGAAATAAGTTTTCTGATTATGTAGTAACTTTGAATGGTGTTTCAGCTTCATCATGTGCAGCAGTAAAGGACCTTGTGTGATTACTGACCTGGTCTTTCATTTGAAGCTCATATAGACATTATTACTCATATAGATTTCTTTCATCTCGGGATTATTACTAAAATAAGAAATATGATGTTAATGCATGATGTGGAAAAACTTGTTCATGCTTTTCTTACCTCAAGATTAGATTACTGTAATGCGTTACTGTCTGGATGTTCTAATAGGTGCATAAACAAGCTCCAGTTAGTCCAGAATGCAGCGACAAGAGTCCTTAGAAAACCAGAAGATATGAGCATATCACCCCCATCTTATCTACACTGCACTGGCTCCCAATTAAATTTCGCATCCAATATAAAATACTACTTTTAACCTATAAAGCACTTAATGGTCTTGCGCCACATTATCTTAGCGATCATCTTGTCATTTATGATGTACCATGCCTACTTAGATCAAAAGATGCCCTGAATGCCTTGAAGGCTACTGTAGGGCACAGAGCTTTCTCTTACAAAAGCCCCACAGTTATGAAACAGCTTTCCAGTTAATGTTCGGGACTTAGACACAGTCTCAGTTTTTAAGACTAGGATTAATAAAAATGTATTTGTTTAGTCAAGCATTTTATTAATAGTCTTTTATTAGGTAAAGTAAGAGATCTGGGGGTTCTCAGGCATAGAGAGTTCTGTTAGACTGGGATGTTTGGATGCTGTCACTCACTCACTCTCACACACTCACCCAGGTCCATCGACAGTCTAGTGGCCAATTGTTTTATGTCACAGTATTCCGGAGTCCCTACTTGCACTCAGCACTGAAAAACTATACTTTAACCATTCCAAATTTGTTTACTATGTAGAGCTGCTTGGCAGCATTGTCAGTTGAAAAAAGCACTCCACAAATACAACTGAATTAAATCGAATTGTATCAAATTGAATTGTAGGGTGTTACAGTCTTTAATCTTTAATAAATTGTTAAACTTCCTTTGCCTGACTTGGATCGTCCCAAACACTTCTGGAACTGGCACTATTCCATCACAAATTGGGGGCTCATCCAGGATAGAACAATTTTGTTTATATTGAGCCATTGTACGTAGAACCGTGTTTGAGCTTACAGACTTTATAAAAAATCCCACCCTAGTGGTTTTGGAGAATTTTCAAATATAACAGTTAAAGAATATTGCTACAAACCTTAAGAACGACGTGAAGAGGAAGTCAAAAACGAAGACAGATATAAAGAAAGCAATACAAAAAGCTTTAGTTGAAAAAGGTTTGCTGCCAGGGGGATTGGTGTAAGACTACAGTGATCCCCAAATCACCTTAGAGAAAACCATAACGGAGGAAGATGAAACGGCACAAGACGACCAACAAGGCACCTCAAGGGCAGTAAAGGGTAGAGATAGAGAACTTCACCTCAGAGAAAAAGAATTAGAGATCCGCCGAATGGAGGCAGAAAATAAAAAACTTAGACTGGAGGTGAAGAAGATGGAGATTGTATAAATTGTAGATTGTATCTAAAATTTGATTATGGTAAACACGTAAAGCTGCTACCACCCTTTAATAAGGATGCAGTCAACAAATATTTTATACACAAATATAAAGAACCGCCACCAAACTCGACTGGCCCCAAGAAACATGGTTGTTTCTATTGCAAAGTGTGCTAAAAGGCAAAAGCCAAGAAGCATTTGCTTCACTTTCAGCAGAAGAAACTCAATAGTATCAAGTGGTCAAGGCTGCTATCCTCAAAGCCAGTGAGCTGGTACCAGAGGCTTACAGCCAGAAATTCAGAAACTATCGTAAGCCAGATGACCACACTTACGTGCAGTTTGCACATGAAAAAGAAATATTGTTTGACAGGTGGTGCAGATCAAATAAAGTTAACAGCCTCGACAAAATGAAGCAAGTCATGCTGCTTGAGGACTTCAAAAGATGTGTTCGTGAACACAACACAAAGTTCGAACACAAAGTTGACACGCTTCGGGAGGCCACCATACTTGCTGATGACTACGTCATTATCCATAAGAAAATCTTTGTGAAGCAAAGTGATGACTACGAGTAGCTATGGCCTTACTCTGATTAAAGGCCTGAGTCCTCCATTAGCCATAATAAGTCCAGTGTCCAGGAAAATCTGAGAAACAATTACGTTTGCATTTACAGCATTTACATTTTTACAAATCTGAGAAAGATTTACATTTACATTTACAGCATTTACATCCAATGTTAAGTTTGGTGTTCCACAAGGTTCTAGTCTAGGCCCACTGCTTTTTTCTCTATACATTTGGGTAATATAATTCATGAACATGGTATTAGCTCACCCTGTTACACTGATGGCACATAGTTATATATTTCGGCAATGCCAGATGAGAGGCTTCAGCTTAATAAAGTCAATAAATCTGTGAAGGACATTAGACACTGGATGCTTACTAACTTCCTCTTATTAAATTCTGATAAAACAGGAGTACTTGTACTCAGATCACAGACAGTTGGAAATAAGGTTTCTGATTATGTAGTAACTTTGAATGGTGTTTCAGCTTCTTCATGTGCAGCAGTAAAGGACCTTGTGTGATTATTGACCTGGTCTTTCATTTGAAGCTCATATAGACATTATTAGACCATATAGACCATATTAGCTCATATAGACATTATTAGGTTAAAGATCAGACCAGGTCAGGTCCTGTATGTCAATATTGTAAAAAAACAAGGTCACTTGATGAAAATGTTGTGAAAATGTTGTTTTAATCTTCAGTGCTGCACGGTTTTGAGGGTGGTTGCATTACAGCCCCCTTACATAATATTGAGTTAAAGTCGGACTTAGTATCAGGTCCAGTGGTCATTGCCGTTATGCTGTACCTAGGAATAGAGGGCGTTTCATTACTATTGGGAAATGATTTGATCAAGATGAATGATCTTGGTCATGCTTCAGATGTGAATAATAAGACGTCAGTAACAGACAAATATGTCTTTTTCGAGAGAAAAGCTGATTCAGGAACAGAGACGTGATCCTGATTTGAAGTCTCTCTTTGATGCTGCTCTTCCTAACAAGGAGTGGGCTGAAGTCCCAGTCGGATATTCTGTTAGAGATGGAGTCCTAATGAGGAAGTGGAGACCCCCAGATGTTCCAGCCTCCGAAGACTGGGCAACCATACACCAAATTGTGACTCCAAAGGCGCATCATCCTGAGGTCTGGAAATTGGCACACAAGGCCCCGTTCAGAGGTCACTTAGGTGTAAACAAAACTTGTGATAAGCTCACGAAACACTTCTACTGGCCGAAAATAAGGCAGGATGTATATAACTTCTGCCACACATGTCAGACGGTCGGAAAGCCGAATCTCAGAATTCCTGCTGCACCTCTGAAGCCTATACCAGCCTTTGAAGAACCGTTCAGTTGGGTCATCATTGACTGGGTTGGTCCCCTACCCAAGACTAAATCTGGCAATCAATACCTGTTAACTATAATGTGTGCATCCACATGTTTTCCCAAGGCAATGACTCTAAAATCAAAGCTCTGAAGAGTATAAAATTTCTTCACACTGTTTCGCATACCAAAGGAAATCCAGTCTGAGCCTAGCAGATAACATCCAGTACATACAACCTGGAGTCTCAGGGAGCCTTAAAAAGATTCCACTCAACCCTGAAAAACAAGATCAGAACTTATTGTTTTGAGAACAAGAAATGCTGGGACGAAGGGATTCCACTGCTGCTGTTCACTGCTAGAGAATCAGTGCAAGAATTGTTGAGATTCAGCCCATTCGAGTTCGGTCACACAGTTCAAGGCCCGTTAAAGCTCCTGAAGGAGAGATGAGGAGAGCCCCCTGGGGTTATCAGCCTACTAGATTATGTGTCAAAGTTTAAAGAGAAGCTACATCGCACATGCAAACTGGCCCAAGATAATCTGAAAAGTGCTCAACGAAAGATGAAGCGGCTGTTTGACCATAAAGCCGAAGACTAGGACACAGTTTCAACCCAGGAGGCAAAGTATTCGCACTATTACCTGTTCCTGGAAGCACTTTACAAGCAAGGTACCATGCTCCATATGAGGTCATCAGAAAAGTCAATGATGTCGACTTCATCATAAGGACCCCTGACCGACAAAAAAAACTCTCAACTATGTCACATCAACACAACACCAGAGGGCCAGTGAAGTTTTTATGGTGAACAGCTTCCCTAGGGCTGAATCTGAGGAAGCCCCTGCGGTAAAACTAAACAAAGATCATCCTATGAGACTGAGCAACTCCGACATCTTGTCTGACTTATCACGGAAGCTAAGCCACTTACCACACAAAGACATCAACTAGCCAATCTGTTAGAATGACATGGACGTCGGAAATGCAGGACCTATCAAGCAACATCAGTACCACGTCAACCCCCACATGGCCGAATTAATGCAGAAGAAAGTCTACATGTTGGAGAATGACATCATTGAGCCAAGCAGGAGCGACTGGGCTTCACCTCGTGTCTCAGTTCCTAAGCCAGATGGTTCATTTAGATTCTGCACTGACTACCAGAAAGTAAATGCACTGACAAAGACTGACTCATACCCAGTACCAAGGCTAGACGACTGCATAGATAAGATCGGAAAGGCAAAGCACATCCCAAAGTGCAACTCACTAAAACGATACTGGTGTGTTCCACTTACAGAGAGATCTAAAAAAAAATACTGGCTTTCATCACCCCGAGCGGCTTGTACCAATATAAAGTCATGCCCTTCGGTATGAAGAACTTGCCAGCCACATTCCAGAGGATGATGAACCAATGTCTAGCAGACCTTGACGGTGTTGGAGTGTATATAGAGGACATCGTTATCTACAGCTACACCTATCTCAGCCCACCTATCTCATTTGAGGAACGTTTTCCTTAGACTATTAGGGGCTAATCTAACTATCAACCTGTCTAAGAGCGAATTCGGTCAAGCTAATGTGACCTACCTGGGCTATGTCATCAGGTAGCTCCCATTACAGCGAACTGTATCCATGGTACTCCGGTTTTCCTCCCACAGTCCAAAAACAGGCACAGTAGACTGATTGGTTGTTCCAAATTGCCCCTAGGCGTAAGTATAAATGGTTGTATGTGTGTTGGCCCTGCGATTGCCTCCTGAACTAATCACAATGAAGCAGCTTAGAAAATGAATGAATGAATGAATTGAATTGTACTTTACCCTGATGCTTTAAAACGTTTTAAAATAGAAAGAAATTCTCACGTAGCCCAGCGATACCGTTTTTGTAAACAGATACTTTTTTCTATTTTTTTGCCATCCACTTGGCTCTGAATTTGTTGATGTGTGAACCTAAAGGCAGATGTAAGAATGCTTGCGATTTACACAGACGTATCACTACAAATGTATCTTGAAAGAGTGATTCTGATTGGCTGAGTATAGAACACATTAGGCTATTTACATCAGTTACCTAAAAACTGTGTCTGTGGCAGCAAGGGTGTATTTGAGACCGAAAACAGAGAGAGGGAGCCGCGAGCAGTCGTATGTTGATGTGAATAATATTTAGGTAATGCTGAAGCTACTGTATATCACTTAGATCTTTACACTTGCTCACTCTTCCAACACATCAACTTCAAGAACTGACAGGGCAGAAATCAAACAGTCAGCTCTCAAAGTTAAAAAATAGGCAGGTGGTCTTAATGTTACGGCTGATTGGTGTGTATATATGTACAGGATATAAAACATGATACCACATCTCACATCTCTCTCCCGTGTTCCTCTGTCTTGGTGTTCTAGACGTCTGATTACTCGCACTTGTTCTTCAGTACATTCGCTATAAATAACACAGACGCTGTTTGTGAAGCCTCGCTTCTGTACTCAGTGAGTGACGGCGTCACTAACCCGTGTTCTCTCTGTTCTCTGTGTTCTCTCTGTTCTGTGTAGTGACTGTTACTGTCTCTGTCTGTTTCCTGATGTTGCTCTTCGGTTTCTTTGCTGCGCTTCTTATTAATAAACTCAACCCTGAGTGTGCATCCATGTCTGTGTTTGAGACACATCTTCTTGAGGCCACGTTAACATTTTTTTTCTTTTGTGTAAATTAAAGAGCTCAAGGGAAAAACCTGAGCAAGGACAGGGTCACAGTGGATCTGAGTGTGAGGTACGAATACACCTTGATGTGATGTAAGATTAGCTTGTCACCCTTTATACACAGATATTTATGATGAAATTCCCTCAAGGTCAAAACATTCCCAACATATAACCAAAAAAAGCAAAAGAAAATGCATCCCAAACTGAAATTTCTACTCAGGAGCCTGGGATTTTTGTGTTAATTCTGATTGTTTTTGCCAGGAGGATGGAGCCTGGAGGACCTCAGCCAACTCTGGATGAAGGCAAGGTAGAGTGACAACAGTTTGCCAGCCCATCCCAGGGCCAATACACACAGCCATTCACACTCATACCTAGGGGCACCCCCGCGACCCTAATTAGGAATAAGCGGTTCAGAAAATGACATGACATGACATGACCTAGGGGCACTTTGGAACAGCCAATTAGCCTAATGTGCATTTCTTTGGACTGTGGGATGAAACCGGAATCCCCAGAGGAAACCCACACAAGCATGGCGAGAACATGCCAACTCCGCACAGAAATGCCCTTCCTTGAGCCAGGGACTCTAACCTAGAACTTTCTTGCTGTGGGGAAGAAAGTGCTAACCACTACACCAACGTGCCGCCTCTGAGATCATCAGTGAAATCAAAATGGGCAAAAAGTCAGTAGATGTTGGTCTCAGTCAGTAGATGTTGCACATGAAGACCAGTTGACAATCATCTGATGTTATGTTCCACCTTATGAACAAATCCAGGAAGAATTCATAACATTTCTGCTGGTTGCCAGTCATGCGCGAGAAGATTTACGCCGGTTTGTTGTCCGAGTGTTAGAAGAGATGAATATGCTACAGGTGCGATGTAATGATAGGCTTTACAGACTCGCATCAGAAGATGAGTTCACCGGTTGAGTCTGTTCCATGTGCTACACACACAAACACTATGAGACAGTTATGAGACAGCAGATTTTTTCCAGTTTGTATAAAATGTGTTTAACTTCTGCTCCGAATCTGTGATTAGCCGGAAGGTGATGACTGTAGGACTGCAGCGCAACACAAACACACACTGAAACTCCTGGTGTAATATCAGACAAGCTGTTCATGCACACGCCATACAGCCATTCAGCAGAAATGATCCAACATGCAGAAATCACTGCGGGTGATACTAATCTCAGTGTGACAACGAGAGATGAAAGTCATCTCATCATCATTTCTCATTTGCTGGAGTCTATCTCAGCCGACTCTAGGCGAAGGTGGGGTGCACCCTGAACGGCTCCCCAGACCATCGCAAGGCAGCACACAAACAATCATTCTCACCCACAGCCACACCTAGGGGCAATTTGGAACACTCATTAAGCCTAATGTGCTTGTCAGTGGACTGTGGGAGAAAACCGGAGTACCTTGAGAAAACCCATACAAGCACGGAGAGACTTCTTTTTTTGATTTTAATATACTGTATTAATCCCGCATGGGAAATTATTGCCTCTTCATTTAACACATCCAAAGTGAGCACACACGCACGTAAACAGTTAGCACACACACTCGGAGCAGTGGGTTGTCACATATTTTGCCACCCAAAGAGCAGTTGGCGGTTAGGTGCCTTGCTCAAGGGCACTTCAGCCATTAATGTGTAGGAAGAAAAGGTGCAGCTCACCCCCCCACCGCCACACATTTTTCCTGCTGGTTCAGGAATCAAATCAACGGCCTTTAGGTCCCAAATCCACTTCTCTAACCATTAGGCCAAGGCGAAAGAACATGCATACTACAAACAGAAACACCCTTAGCCTGGGATTCGAACCCAGGAAAGTCTTGCTGTGAGGCGGACTTGCTAACCACTACGCCACAGTGCCACCTAGAGATGAAAGTCACGACACAAAAAAAGGGTAAAGCTTGAGATTCCTTTCCTGTGGAAGCCTGTTTCTACCATATTTTTTGCAAGTCTGACCTTTTGAATTTTGAAATGTCATTTTCGGAACCTTTTCATCCATTATTAGGGTCGCAGGGAGGCTGGAGCCTATCTCAGCCCACTCTGGGCGAAGGCGAGATACACCCTGAATATCTCGCCAATTCATCATAAGGCAACACATACACACAACCATTCCCACTCACACTTACACCTAGGGGCAATTTGGAAAAGCAAATTAGCCTAATGTGCACATCTTTGGATTGTAAGAGGAAACCTGTGTACCAGGAGGAAACCATGCAAGAAACTGCCCACAGAAACATCCTCGCCGAGCCGGTGACTCAAACCCAGGACCTTCTTGCTGTGAGGCGGACGTACTAACCACGACACCACCGTGCCGCTCTACGGAGATTATTCAGTGTAAATGTAAACGAGATAAACCCAGCTTCAGCTCCACGTTAGATACAGAGCAGAGAGATGAAATTCTCATCACTACTTCAAATTCTGTTCACGCTGCACTTCCCCAAACATCAGTGTGAAGCTCTGCACATGCATTAAACATGGTTTTTGTTTGGAAATGTCAGTTTGTACCAGAGACAGTTGAGTGAGTCCCGGAGAGAGATTGTACATTAACTCTAAACTCCACTCGACTCTCTGAAGTGGACTTTAGAGAACTTTCACTCTTATTCTCCTGATGTTTTATACCAGAATAAATGATTTACAACGGAATGAATATTATTAATGCTTCCCTGATAGTGTTTGTGGGGCCGCACGGTGGCATAGTGGTTAGCACGTCCACCTCACAGCAAGACGGTCCTGGGTTAAAGTCACAGGCACGGGCGCTTCTGTGTGGAGTTTGGATGTTCTCCCTGTGATCACGTGTAATGTCAGGATCAATTTCTGAGGTTTGAAAGTCACAGGACATTAAAATAAAGATTTGTGTGTGTTTGGAAGATTAGATGTTTGAAGAAGCCCTTCATCAGCATGCTGTTCACAGATGTGTTACAGATGTGTTACAGTGAACACCTATCATGAACTGTGTTAAACAGTCTGTGTTAGTGTTTTGTAGATGGCGTCCCAGCCCGCAGATGTGAAGGTGTAGCGTGAGCTGTGTTCCCAAGTCTCTCACTCTGAGGTAAAGATGAGCAGGATGACCTTTACAAGGCGACTAAAAATAATCACCATTATTACCGCTATTACCACACACACACACACACACACACACACACACATACACACAGTTTACAGCACACCCTGGTGGGCACCCCTCCACACACTTCTTCATATGTGTGTGTGTGTGTGTGTGTGTGTGTGTGTGTGTGTGTTTCTTTCTTCTGTCTTTTTCTTCTATGTCTTGTCCAAGGAGAGGCACTAATTTTGGTTGCCATAGCAACACCCATGGGCACTTGGTTGCCAAGGTAATATCACTGCATCTGTCTCAGTAACCTGATGGCTGTTGATCCTGGAGATTTGTGTGACGTCATGAGTGATGTCATCTAATTTATTCATATTCATAATTAAATGTTTTGTTATTTACCTCCTCTATTTCATCTCTTCTTTTACTTTTTTTTTATTTGGTCTTTTTTATTATAATAAGCATCAATTTATAAAATACTTTAAGCTTTTGCTTTATAGATTATGAATGAACTTCAAACCATATGGAATGGTTTAGTGAGTGAAGAAATTAAATAGTATGTGAACACTATGCCTGAAAGGTTAAATCAAAGGGTGTTCACACTAAATATTAACTTTTTTTCTCAAAAAAGAGACTATTATTTTTGTTGTTACCATATACTGTTGTTTGTTTATTTATTCTCATCAATATGATCCAATATTACATGAAATAAATACTTGAATAGTACTTGGTTTCTGATTTGTCTTCATTTTGTTAAGTTGTTTAAGTGTACTGTATTTTTTTTAATTTCTTCACTCGCTAAACGTTCCATACGGTTTGAAGTTCATTCATGTTATGCAAAAGTCAAAAAAATAAAATTTGGGACACCTTTCAATTTTTCTGAAAAATTGGTATTTTCAGTGGTTTTGTTTATTAGCCATAATTTTCCCTTAATATTCTTGTCGGAATGATTTTTTCTGGTTGTTTCTCGTTGCCTACAATAGCATCGTTCAATACATTTTCACCAAAACATTATAGAGAAGTAATTTTTTACTACTTTTTATTAGGAGCCCTTTTAGACAAAAGTGGTGGTGTATAATCTTCACTACACACTACTGTATTGTACTCATGTATTGGCACCCCAATTTAATCCAATTCAATTCAATTCAGTTGTATTTGTACATCGTGTTTTACAACTGATATTGTTGCAAAGCAGCTTTATATAGCAAAACAAATTTAGCAAGGAATTTAAACGTATGATTTTAAACATTTCTCTATCCATAATGAACAAACTTGTGGCAACGGTGCCAAGAAAAATTTTCCCTCAAAAGACACAAGGAAGAAACCTTGAG
>JAQMYF010000002.1:31996909-32007339 GCA_030014195.1 Neosilurus mollespiculum | reverse complement strand
TTCTTTAATGAAATAAATTTTACAGATGTTTTGGTTTAAAAGTTTGTGGAAAACAGCAGAACTTAAACATGAATATAAAGAGACTTTCACAGGAATAAAAACCTCGGGCTAATTAAAACTCCTCTCTTTATGAAACCTCATTATTTAAAGTAACACACACTACTCAGCTCCATAAATGAATCACAAGAAGAAAGAATTATATATTTGATTTTTACTCACTTACTCATATGCCAAATAACTTAATCCTAATATTAGGGTTGCAGGGAGGCTGGAGCCTATCTCAGCCGGCTGTGGGCAAAGAAAACAGCTGGCCGGACCATCACAGGGCAACACACACACACACACACACACACACACACAACAATTTACACTTACACCTAGGGGGAATTTGGAAGAGCCAACTAGTCTAACGTGCATGTCTTTGGACCGTGTGAGAAAACCATAGTACGTGGAGGAAACCCACAGAAGTATGTGGAGAACATGCAAACTCCACACAGAAATACCCTCGCTGAGCCTGGGACTCAAACCCTGGACCTTCTTGCTTTGAGGCAGACGTGCTAACCACTACGCCACCATGCTGCCCTATTTGATTTTGATGTTGAGGTACACATGCTACTTCTGTGTGATCCTGATCCTTCTGCTGTCTGAATTCTGTGATTCGTCCTCATGTACTACTGCTGGTTGGAGTTCTGATCTTAGAAGCCCCTCGCTCCTGCTGATGATGATCCATTTGGACCTCGATATACACTCAAAAACTGTGAAGATGGCTTTTCATTGCTGGTGATATAAACTCTAACTGAAATGATTTAGGACTACAGTTCCCACATAAGATAACCAACTAGTCTTCATGTGAAACTATGGTGAAGTTGCTGAATGGGTTTCCCTATTGAGTCTGGTTTGTCTCAAGATTTCTTCTTCGTGTCGTCTGAGAGTTTTTCCTTGCCACCGTGACCACAGGTGTGGTCATTAGAGATGTGTAGGGTTTAAGAAAAATTTTAAAATCATAAGTTTCAATTATTTACCAAATTTGTTTTACTATATAAAGCTTCTTTGCAACAAAGCAGATGAGTGAGTGAATAAGTGAGTGCGTGAATGAGTGAGTGAATGAATGAATGAATGAGGGAGTGGGTGAGTGAGAGAGTGAATGAGGGTGAATGAGTGAGATTGAGTGAATGAGTGAATGAATGAGAGTAATGAGTGAGTGAGTGAGTGAATAAATGAATGAATGAATGAGGGGGTGAGTGAGTGAGAGAGTGAATGAGAGTGAATGAATGAGAGTAATGAGTGAGTGAATGAATGAATGAATGAGGGAGTGGGTGAGTGAGTTAGAGAGTGAATGAGAGTGAATGAGAGATTGAGTGAATGAATGAATGGATGAATGAATGAGGGAGTGGGTGAGTGAGTGAGAGAGTGAATGAGAGTGAATGAATTAGAGTAATGAGTGAGTGAATGAATGAATGAATGAGGGAGTGGGTGAGTGAGTGAGAGAGTGAATGAGAGTGAATGAATTAGAGTATTGAGTGAGTGAATGAATGAATGAATGAATGAGGGAGTGGGTGAGTGAGTGAGAGAGTGAATGAGAGTGAATGAATGAGAGTAATGAGTGAGTGAGTGAATGAATGAATGAATGAATGAGGGAGGGGGTGAGTGAGTGAGAGAGTGAATGAATGAGAGTAATGAGTGAGTGAGTGAATAAATGAATGAATGAATGAATGAATGAGGGAGTGGGTGAGTGAGTGAGAGTGAATGAGAGAGATTGAGTGAATGAATGAATGAATGAATGAGGGAGTGGGTGAGTGAGTGAGAGAGTGAATGAGAGTAAATGAATGAGAGTAATGAGTGAATGAATGAATGAGTGAGTGAATGAATGAGGAAGTGGGTGAGTGAGTGAGAGAGTGAATAAGAGTGAATGAGAGAGATTGAGTGAATGAATGAATGAGAGGAATGAGTGAGTGAGTGAGTGACTGAATGAATGAGGTAGTGGGTGAGTGAATGAGTGAATGAGAGTAAATGAATGAGAGTAATGAGTGAATGAATGAATGAATAAGGGAGTGGGTGAGTGAGTGAGAGAGTGAATGAGAGTAAATGAATGAGAGTAATGAGTGAGTGAATGAATGAGGAAGTGGGTGAGTGAGTGAGAGAGTGAATGAGAGGAATGAGTGAGTGAGTGAGTGAATGAATGAATGACGTAGTGGGTGAGTAAATGAGTAAGGGAGTGAGTAAGATTGGGGGAATAAGTGAGTGAGAGAGGAATGGAGTGGGTTGTGGAAACAACTTACGCTACTTTGAAAAGTGAAGCGAGTCGGCCTGTCCAGTGTCACTTTGCTGGGGAACAAATCATTTTCACACGTCAGTTGCGCGGGGGGAATTTGTTCCGGGTGCGAGCTCCCGTTTAAAGTTTCTGATCACATGGAACGAATCCCTACAGAATACACCTGCAGGTTTATATCAATGTTTAATGTGAAGAAAGAAACAAAATGTCAGTTTCAACTCTCGTTTTTAGTTCAAACACGAATAATATTTGCTCGTCATAAAGGTCACGCGGTGAAGGTCGTTGACAGAGCGCCATTCATACGGTGATGGAGTACCTGTGAGTGTGTTCAGGTTCAGAGCCGCACACTGCGTTCAGCTCGTTCACTCGAGTGTGTGAGGGCCTCACATCACGTTTGAGCTGGTTACAGAACTCAGATGATTGCAGCAGCTCAGTGCGGAGGACGAAGAGGAGGAACAATCAGGGACGAGAGGATTTTCAGATCAGATCTTCAGCTGATTTATGAGTTTCAGCACAGAGATGAGATACAAGAACACACACACACACACACACACACACACACACACACACTATGATGCAGCTGTAAATAATATTACTCTCATTATCATATGAAAGGAAGTGTGTGGTTTTGTAATTTTATCTTGCATTCCTCACTGCCAAAAAAACGGAAATTATTTTTATTCAAACACAGAATCATTTCTCCGGGCAGAGCATTTTATAAATCGCTTGGTTTATTCACAGATTTTCTTCCTATTTTTATTATTATTATTATCATTTTCATTATTATTATTTTAGCACCAGTCGCTGTACAGGGAGAAAAAGGGAGCAAGGAAACATGTTATGGATCTGCACAGAAAGTTCTAGAACACAGGTGACAAACTCGAGGCCCGTGGGGCAAATCCGGCCTGCCGACTCATTTGATGAGTCCTGTGAGAGCTTTCAAATAATATGATTATCGTACATTCTTTGCATCGACCATTACCATAAACTCATCACTATTCATCATCCTTCCACTAGGTGGCAGCAGCCTGTTTCAAGTAGACAGCTAGTCATTCATGACTCAAGAAAGATTTCATGCTAGCTTGTTGCTGTCAGGTGTTGTTAGGAATGAAAAGTGAATGAAGGAAAAGAGGATAAATGCCTGGACTAATCATTTTGCCAAGCAGATTTCATGACTGCCCTTTTTAAATAGATATTCAGTGATTATTCGGCCCTTGATGACCTACAAAAACTGGCATGGCCCTCAGTGAAAATGAGTTTGACACCCCTGTTCTAGAACAAAAAGGTTTATAGTCATGTTTTGGGTTTAAACTTTACTAAACTCTAGTTGCAAAACTCTCCACCATGACAAGATGAACAATCTCATGGTTACAGCCTTATATTCTGACAGCCCATTGATCCGACAGCCCATTTGTCTGACAGTTCACTGTTCTGACAGCCCATTTGTCCGACAACCCATTATTCCGACAGCCCATTATTCCGATAGCCCATTGGTCCGACAGTTCATTGTTCCGACAGCCCATTGGTCCGACAGCCCACTGGTCCAACAGTTCATTATTCCGACAGCCCATTATTCCGACAGCCCATTATTCCGACAGCCCATTGGTCCAACAGCTCACTGTTCCGACAGCCCACTGGTCCGACAGTTCAATGATACGACAGCCCAATGGTCGAAAGCCCATTGGTATGACAGCCTATTGTTTCAACAGCCCATTGGTATGACAGCCCATTGGTCCAACAACTCTTTGTTCCAATAGCCCATTGGTCCAACAGCTCTTTGTTCTGATAGTCCATTGATACAACAGCCCACTGGTGCGACAGCCCATTGGTCCGGCAGCTCATTGTTCCAACAGCCTATTGGTGCGATAGCCCATTGGTCCGACAGCTCATTGTTCCGACAGTTCATTGTTCCAACAGTTCATTGTTCCGACAGCCCATTGGTCTGACAGCTCATTGTTCCGACAGCATAGAGATGTCCCCGCTCATCACTATCACATGCAGTGCATCATAGGAAGTGCTTCAGGAAAAAGTTTCAGAGAGAAATCTGTCCAATCTTCCCATCTGCACTCACTAATAATAATAATAATAATAATAATAATAATAAAAATAATAATGGGCGGCACGGTGGCGCAGTGGTTAGCATGTTCACCTCACAGCAAGAGGGTCCCAGGTTCGATTCCCGGGCTCAGGGCGTTTCTGTGTTCCTCCCACAGTCCAAAAACATGCACAGTAGGCTGACTGGTGGTTCCAAATCCCCCCTAGGTGTGAGTGTGAGTGGTTGCATGTGTGTCGGCCCTGCAATGGTCTGGCATGGGTGTACCCCATCTTCGCCCGGAGTCGGCTGAGATAGGCGCCAGCCTCCCCGCGACACTAATTAGGATTAAACGGCTTAGAAAATGAATGAATGGATGAGATCATTAAATAAAACCTTCACTTACAAACATATAAAAACTCTCATTAAAGATAATCGATAAAAGCATAGAGGAAATACATTTGATCATGTTGTTCGAGGATTACTTTCATGTTTTTTAATATCTTATATTACAGTGTTAGGGAAAAAGAACAAAAACAAAAACAAACAAAACAAACAAACAAGAGTTTCATCCCTCGTACAGAAACACATGAACGCTAACAGGAAGACGACACACGTGAAAGAAAAACAGAGAGAGATGGAGGAAGAGTGAGGCACACTGTGTCCGTGTGTGTGTGTGTGTGCGTGTGTGTGTGTGTGTGTAGGGAATCAGTCTGGAATGAAACTGAACCTGAATCTTGAACACACCCTGAATCTGAAAATCTGCTATGATTCCAGAACCGAGTAAAAAGTCCAGAACTCCCATCAGCTGATTTTAAAACCCAGAAAACGAAACCTCAGACTTTAAACAGGTGCTTGTTAGGTTTTAGGAAGAATTTTCCCTGTTCCCCTGTTAGTTTTCTTTGATCATGCACTGAATTTTAATGAACGCAGGGACCTACACCAATTTCACTGAAACGCTTAAAGTTGAATCGAACAAGTCTTTGAAAATTAGGGAGAAAAATCGAGTTCCACACTGAGAGAAAAAATATAAAGACGTGGAGTTTGTGTAAAAATGCAGCATGAGACTTCTGCCCAGCGCTGTGACGAAGGTTCGGGGTCAGGAACAAAAACACACCCGGATCTGAGTGTGAGTGTGAATGCAAATGAACCAAGGTCTGAAAAATGACCAGTTTACTGAGTCTTGTGTGAGAGTTATTCAGCGATGGTCCTTGTGGAGGCACCGGGGTGTGCGCTGAACAGAAGAGAGTGAAGAGGAGAACCTGAGAGTCAGAACAGAGCGAGAGAGAGAGAGAGAAAAAAAACCCAACAACCTCAGAGCAGGAAACGCCGTCCACACGGAGAAGACAAACACCACAGTCACATGTTCACCAGAGGCCCGACATGACCGAGTGACGGAGCAACACACAAACACACACACACACACACAAGCATGAGTTTAAGGCCTGTCTATATTTACATTACACTCTCACACGCTTCACCAGCTTCACTCCGCCTGTGGAGAACCGTGCGTGTTTATAAAGACGTTAGAACTGATGTACAGTAGTAAACCAGCAGAAGAAAGAAAACAAGCATGGCATGAGACACGGGGAGAAAATAAATCAGCTTCAGAAACACAAAGCTGGATAAAAGTCTCTTCATCGAGTCCGGCGTTAGGGTGTTCGTGATGTCACAGTAAGGCAACGAAAACCTCAAAATATAAAAAGCGTTCATGTTTAGTGTCGTGTCGAGATCCCGAGAGAGATTACTCTTCATCGGTGTTGTGATGTCAGTATGGTGAAGGTCAGGAAGGTGAAACGCTCCGTCAGGGCTCCGTCACGGTTCGGTTCTTCTAGTCGTGACGTCTTGGAGGCCGCCGAGCAGCCGGATAACATCGGGGCCGAGAGTGTGTTTTCATTTGATTTTGTAGACATGCACGTGTGAGAAAGGCAGCGATTCATCCACACAGGATGTCATGTCAGAAGGCAGGGTAAAGGGGCAGGGTTTTAGTGATAGCAGCTGAATGAGTGGCGATGGTGACGGACCAATCAGACGATCACACAGTGGCAGCCGCTCTTATCCTTCTCTTTACGCGTCGGCTCCGGTGAGGGCGGGCACTCCTGCTCCTGGAACTTCCTGTCACAGGAACGAAGTATGTCACAGATACACACACGTCACGTTATGTCACATCACATCACTGCAGCATCATTTTTTATTAAAAAAAAATAGGACACACAGCATCTCTGCTGCATGTGTGTGTGTGTGTGTGTGTGTGTGTGTGTGTGTGTGTGTGGTTGCAGATTCAGTTCATAGTATGTAATGCAGTACATAGTAGTATCACAGTATTGATATTTTAAATGATTTTGTCGCCCCGTTGTGGTTATTTTAGTTTGGTGTAGCACATTATTTAGAGTTCAGTCATTTCTTGATGTTATTTTTATGCACCACATTTTTTCATTTTATATCTTTACACTTAAAAAGAGAGAGAGGGAGAGAGAGAGGGAGAATTGCAAATAGGGTGGGTGTGTAAGTATATATAAAATATAATAGGGTGTGTAAATATGTAGACAGGCGTATTTATAATGAAGGATTTTTGTCTGAAATGTTTCGTTTTACTGGAAATGTGTGTGTACTAACCACAGTTCCAAAAAAAAAAAAAAAGTTGTAACGTTTTCCAAAATTCAATAAATAACTACATTTTTAGTTCTTGTGAACATTTATTCAGCTGACAAAAGTGCAAAGAAAAGTGTGGCGGCGAGGGCGTGATCGCGCACCCCCTTCCCTGTCTGTTCTCCCATAGTTTCCAGCTCCTTCTCTCACTCCACAGGTCAAACCATTCATGCCCAGTAGGATAACTGAGTTGTAGGCATGGTATAAAACCTGGGCTTTTCCTGTATCAGCGTCTGCACTCTGAAACGGGCACAGCGATCCAGATTTTGGCCCTACCTGGGATCTCTCCAGATCGAGCAGAAACATACGGCTAAAACACAGTATAGGTGCTGAAAGGTGTCTCGCTTAGGTGAAAATTTGAATTTTCAGATAGGGTTTTTCATAATGCTTTGCAGTGAATGATGCAAAATTGCATCATCCAAGCTTGAACCAACTGCAGAGAATCACACGGTGTTACTGAGATGAGAAACACAATCTGTTTAATAATTGAATTTAATGTAGTGTCCGTAACTTTTGCCATTTCAAATTTTTCAAGGATCTTAAGCGTCATACAAAGGAAACTTGGCTTATTCGGATTTCACATAATAACACAGAATAATACAGAAAAAAGTATACTATTGTGAGATGCATCATTTTTAAGATATTGAATGAATCTGACATGGTTACGGACACTACAGCATTTTAACAGAAACATTTCGTTAGAAATTTTGGGGGAAAATCCGTGATTTTGAATGGATTTCTCGAATTACAGGTCATGTGTCTCTATAATATTACAGCAGTTTCAGCATCAACACTGTTGAAAAAATATGAATAAATTGCATTTAAAATTATATATTTTTTTAAGTGAGACAGAATAACAATGAAAAAACTGCCATTCTAGTGTAACATAAAACCACATAAAACACAAGGGAGTACAAGTCAGGCCTTGATGGACTCGGGATGTAATCAAACCATTACTCATTAAAGCCTGAAGTAATGAGCGGCTGTGGAAGGTGCACAGTTGGTGAAAATGGGGTGAGTTCACAAGAATGCACATGAGGACACCATTTGGGGAAGAGAAACAAAGAGCAGAGGGTGCTGTTCATCCACCGCCTCAGGGTTTCAAGCCTTAATGCGGCGCATTTTTGAGAATGGGTCTTTCCGTCGTAAGAAAACCTGCTGTTCAAGTGGAGGATTGGCTGGAGATGACGTCGCAAAGCCATATGTGTCTGCTCCGCATCAGAGGGAGTCCCCGAAGGGGTTTCACACAGCAGCAGTATATATGGAGTGATGCAGGACAGTAGAACACAGGAAGGGGTGGCTCAGTTGTTGGTTCTGAAGAGCCGTGGGGTATTGCTTTTGCGCGAGGCTGATTATAACCCCATGGCTGGGCAGTTAGGGCAGGAGAATACACTAAACCTTCTCATGACCCAGTTCTCTGACCAGTTATTCATGGCAACGGTGTATGCGGCATTTCACGAATGCTAGCAGGCTAATCAACCAGCCACCGCAAAAGCGCCACTGCATCCTTTACCACTTAAGATCCAGACCTCCTTTGAAAGAACTGCCGTGGATATCATCAGGCTGCATGTGTGCACCACTTTGTTTTATTCTTAATGGATTATGCAACACGATACCCAGAAGCAACGCCTCTACGCAACCCTCCTGCACACAGTGCTGCTAAGACACCCTTCCGAAT
Source organism: Neosilurus mollespiculum (assembly GCA_030014195.1). Taxonomy (NCBI): domain Eukaryota; kingdom Metazoa; phylum Chordata; class Actinopteri; order Siluriformes; family Plotosidae; genus Neosilurus; species Neosilurus mollespiculum. The sequence goes on along the minus strand of JAQMYF010000002.1, from coordinate 31,998,708 downwards.
TACCTCCCATGCTGGCATTCCCGAAGAAATCCTGATGGAGCAGGGCACTAAGCTCTTTGCATTATAGGGGATCAAACTGACCTGCACTGGCATGTAACATTCACAGATGGACCGAATTCTGGGTCTGAACTGCTGAAGGTCATATGTGGCTTGTTTTTATTCAGACTAGACTTAATCAAAAGGTTAGGGGTAGATTCCCCTGACTTCAAATAGATAAGACTGCAGTGATTGTGGCCTGCCCAAGACCCAGGACCAAAAAGGCTGTGAGGCTGTTTCTGGGACTGGTTGGCTAGTAAAGGGAGTTTGCATCTTTTTTTTCGGATGTCACCAGCCCACTGACAAATCTCATTAAAAAAGTGGGCACCAGATTCAGTCCAGTGGACAAGGTCAAGCTTTCTGCCTCTCACCCAAAGCGTGGCTCACCTGAAAGTAGTGCTGTAGCCCATTAATTTTGAAGTGGTCCACAAGCCGAGGGTGCAGACGGTGGTGACTGACTACTTCTCCTGTGGTCGGAGTCAGCAGCAGGGTGGCTGGGAGTCGGGTGGTGGGGGTATGTAGCAGTGAGGGCGTGATTGAGTGCCCTCTGTAGACGGGAGGAGTTAGAGGGTAGAACCAGCAGGTAACATGTTGATGAGTTTCACCTGGGTCTAATTACCCGCTCTTACTATAAAGTTTCATAATAAAATTCTGATCTTTCGTCTCGTGTTGATTTTTTGATCTTAAAGTAAAGATTTTCCCAGGATAATAAAAACACTAGAATTGGCCATGTACGAATACTTTCAGAGGGTAAAAAAAAAAAAAAAAAAGCAGAAGCAAAAAAGCTGTACCTGATGACGCGGACAAGTTCGTGGAAAGCCTGGTCTACATTCATGCGGATTTTAGCTGAAGCCTCCATATACGTGACTTTGAGCTGCCGAGCGAGTTGCTGACCTTCATCCTGACTCACCTGCAAAAACACACACACAGGTGTGAAGAGAGTACAAGTGTTTTCCTCATGTACCAATAACATGAATATTTACATCCTGCTTAATGGTAACCTGTCATCAGAGTCTCTATGTCATGACTTTCGTTTAATTATAACTTCATTTACCTTCAGTTACCTTCATTTAGCCACAGTTACCTTCATCTACCTTCATTAACATTAATCTACATTAATTTACCTTCATTAACCTTCATTTAATTTCATTTATTTTCATTTACCCACAGCTACCTTTATCTACCTTCATTTACCTACAGTTACCTTCATCTACCGCCATTTACCCACAGTTACCTTCATCTACCTTCATTTACCCAGTTACCTTCATCTACCTTCATTTACCCTGTTACCTTCATCTACCTTCATCTACCCAGTTACCTTCATTTACCTACAGTTACCTTCATTTATCTTCATTTACCTACAGTTACCTTCATCTACCTTCATTTACCTAGTTACCTTCATCTACTGCCATTTACCCACAGTAACCTTCATCTACCTTCATTTACCCACAGTTACCTTCATCTACCTTCATTTACCCAGTTACCTTCATCTACCTTCATTTACCCCCAGTTACCATCATCTACCTTCATTTACCCAGTTACCTTCATCTACCTTCATTTACCCAGTTACCTTCATCTGCCTTCATTTATCTTCATTTACCTACAGTTTCCTTCATTTATCTTCATTTACCTTCAGTTATCTTCATCCACCTTCATTTACTTAGTTACCTTCATTTACCCACAGTTACCTTCATCTACCTTCATTTACCCACAGTTACCTTCATCTACCTTCATTTACCCAGTTACCTTCATCTACCTTCATT
>JAQMYF010000002.1:31971662-31984170 GCA_030014195.1 Neosilurus mollespiculum | reverse complement strand
TGGAGAGACAGAGAGGGGGGAGACATAGAGAGACAAAGGAGAGAGACAGAGAGATGGAGAGACAGAGAAAGGGGGAGGGAGAGAGGAGAGAGACAGAGAAGAGAGACAGAGAGATGGAGAGACTGAGGGGGGGGAGGGAGAGAGGAGAGAGACAGAGAGTTGGAGAGACAGAGAGGGGGGGAGAGGAGAGAGACAGAGGAGAGAGACAGAGAGATGGAGAGACAGAGGGGGGGGGGGGAGACAGAGCGAGGGAGCACTTTCTATTTGACTTTACAGAGATGTTACACAGTGTGTAACCCCCCACTCCACCCCCACCCCAGTGTAAAAGGGAAAATATTCTCTCTTGAAGTTTGAAAGTAAATATTTTACCACAACAATCTTAATTATCTTCATCAAACACCGACGTTTTCAGTATCACATATCTTCATTATAACTTCAGCGTCCTACACTACACCATCACTCACATTTCTTCATTCACCGTATAACCAGGGCGGCACGAGGGCGAAGTGATTAGAAACGTCCATCCCACAGCAAGAAAGTCTTGGGTTCGAGTCCTGGGCTCGGTGAGGCCGTTTCTGTGTGGAGAGTTCCTCCAGGTACTCCGGTTTCCTCCCACAGTCAAAAGACATGCACATTAGGCTGATCAGCTGTTTCTAACGGCCCATGGTTGTGCACGTGTTGGCCTTGGGATGGGCAGGTGAGCTGTTCAGGGTGTACATCACCTTCGCCCAGAATTGGCTGAGATAGGCTCCACCCTCCCCTCAACCCAAATACGATTAAGCAGTGTGGCAAATGAATAAATAAAGAAATGAATGAATAAATGAATGAATGACCAGGTAGGGTGAAATGGTCCATAATCCATAAGGCCAGCCATCCAGTGCCCCCCCCCCCAATCATCGATATCCCCATCCTGTCCCAATTCTGTGTGTGTGTGTGTGTGTGTGTGTGTGTGTGTGTGTGTGAGAGAGAGAGACATTCTGTGATGACACCATCAAAACTCAAAATGGGGATTGGCTTTGTGTGTGTGTGTGTGTGTGTGTGTGAAAGAGAGAGAGAGAGAGAGAGAAAGAAGCAGAGAGAGACTTGGCATTGTAAACAGGGGTCAGTGATTAAAGAGCATTTGCCAGTTTCCATGACGACGGTGTGATGGAAAGCAGAGTGAAGCACGGCGTCCTCTCCGAGTGGAAAAGTCCAGAAGGAAGCTCCACCTACACCACATGGCAGCCAGCCAGCAAGGAATTCTGGGTAATCATTATGTCACAGTGAAGACATTCCCATCTACCCAGTTGGGACACACACACACACACACACTCAAAGACTGTCATCGAATTCGCACAGTTCTCTCGCTTACATCAGTCTCTTCATCAAAACAGTTATCTGTGGTAACCTGCACATTTCCTCAACACACACACACACACACACACACACACACAGCTATGGCTCCAGATGTGCAGCCTGTTTTCGACACACCGTTCTGTGTTATCAGAGTGAACAGCAGATTACTCTCAACATTTCTGATCTTTCAAGAAAATCTTTTATAAATATTAAATAAATGTCTCCACCTTCTGACCAATCACAATCCAGAACTCGGCACCTTCTGACCAATCACAATCCAGAACTTGGCATCTTCTGACCAATCACAATCCAGAACTTGGCACCTTCTGACCAATCACAATCCACAACTCAGAAGCTTCTGACCAATCACAATCCAGAACCAAACAAAGTGATGTTAAAATGAACTAACACAGCATACAAAGATTAGAGTGATGCAGTTACCTGGTTTATAAATACTTTTGTACTTTTTGTTTCTGTTTTGATTCCTAGCAGCAGATGAACCCGGCTGATATTATCGGCCGAGACAAGGTAACCGCAGAGAAATCTGTATCAGTGTATATAACACTTAGAAACGATGATCAAAAAGAAACGGAGATGGAAGATGTAGCCTTCAACCGTGTTATGAGTGCTGTCATAGCAGAGTCCATCCACCAGAGGGCACTCTACTCTATAGCTACTCCCCAATATGTGAATATCATTCATTCATTCATTTTCTGAACTGCATAATCCTAATTAGGGTCGCGGGGAGACTGGCGCCCAACTCAGCCAACTCTGGGCGAGGGCGGAGTACACCCTGAACAGTTTGCCAGGCCATCGCAGGGAAATATGTGAACATCATTTAATAAAACTTTTTTTTGTTGCCATACCCATAAATAAAAATGACACAAAACAAAAGCCAGAGAAAATCTTGGCTGATATTTCCTCGTACCAGGTTTTTAATCATTCAGGCTCTGATGATGACACGCCCTGACGGAAACGTTTGATCATGAAGAAGCATCAATAATAAACAAATGTAATTTATTCCTCAGGTAAACACTTTACAACAACTCTCTCTCTCACACACACACACACACTCACACACACACACACACACACACACACACACACCATATTAATATTAATAACAACAACAACAACAATAATAATAAGAGGTCTAATTTCTGGACATATATAACCTCTCTGTTAACTTCTTTCTGAAGCTGATCTGACTGGTGTTTGGTTGATCATGAATGACATCAAAACAACTTAATATAACACTGTAACAGTAACCTTTGAACTCACTCGAGTATCAGCTACATGCTACTTAAACTCTGTATTTACCGGTATAAACATTTTATTCTTCCTGTTCGTTGTATGTATTACACTATCTACAGATATATAACTTATCTACAGATATATACAGATAAATACACTATCTACAGATATATAATCTATCTACAGATATACACATATAAATACACTATCTACAGATATATAACTTATCTACAGATATATAATCTATCTACAGATATACACATATAAATACACTATCTACAGATATATAACTTATCTACAGATATATAATCTATCTACAGATATACACAGATAAATACACTATCTACAGATATATAACTTATCTACAGATATCTACAGATATATAACCCGTCTACAGATCTATACAGATAAATACAGTATCTACAGATATATAACTTATCTACAGATATACACAGATAAATGCACTATCTACAGATATATAACTTATCTACAGATGTATACAGTATCTACAGATATATATAGATATATAACCTGTCTACAGATATATACAGTTAAATATAGTATCTACAGATACATACATATATACTGTATCTACAGATATATAACCTATCTAAAGATATATACAGTATCTGCAGATATCTACAGATATATATAGCCTATCTACAGATATATACAGATAAATACACTATCTACAGATATATACATATATACTGTATCTACAAATACAGTATATAACCCGTCTACAGATATATACAGATATATAGCCTATTTACAGATATATACAGAGAAATATAGTATCTACAGATATATAACCTATCTGCAGATATATAGAGATATCAGAGTTTAACAGCAGGAAGAGGTTGAGTGCAAACATAAGTTAAAATCCTAGGATGATGTCTTCTTGATGATGAATTCTCAACGGGATATTAAAAACATCAGCAAGAAGAAGAGTTGTTTGTGTTGAGGACATATTAATCAAACAAACAGTGTGTGTGGTGTGTGTGTGTGTGCGTGTGTGTGTAATGAATGTGTGTGACGCATGTGTAAAGACTGAAAAAGGTTTTCAACGAGAGAAGACAGTTTTGGGAAGTGAGCACAATTTTGCTGGTCTTCACTTCTTCAAAGTACAGTTTGAGGATTACGATTTGGTTTTAGGATTGAGGTTAGAATTAGGATTCGGTTAAGAGTTGTGTAAAGGTCGGGGGTTCGGTATTCGGTTGTAATCTTTAAGTTTGGGGTAAAGGGCTCGGGAATGTATGGTATCAATGACAGTCGTCACAGAAGTACAAGCCTGTGTGTGTGTGCGTGTTTGCGCGTGTGTGTGTGTTGGTGTGTGTGTGGGTGTGCCTGTGTGTGTTCAGGGAAGTGAGAGTGATTAATGAAGCTTTTTGCTGTTGATGATGTCAGTGGATGGTGGTTCATTCAGCTGAGGATGACAGCGTGACTCCACACTTCCTGGAGCTGATCATGAGGTCACTGTCCACTGACAAGTTAAAGAACCCAGCTGGGACCGTTTAGCATAAATGACTAGCTTGTTAATTACTTTGCCTTAGCTCTCTGCATCTCTCCAGCAGTGGATAATTAATTAATTAATATTATTTCTTCTAAATTAGTTTTTTTTTTTTTTTTTATAATTTACACACACACACACACACACACTCCTGGAATGAATGGTTAACAGAGTAAATTGTAGTTTATATTTTTTGTGTGTGCACGGCGATGACCTGTCTCCTTGCATGGATCTCTGCTACACTCCACATTCCACAGTCGAGGCTCGACTCACACGGCCATATATCCATATATATATATATATATATATATATATATATATACACACACACATAGACACGCAACACACGCTTTACGACTGCTCACTGTACATCATTGGCTTGCTGCGCCACGGCCATCTTTGTGGGAGGTGAACCAATGTAAACAAACACCGCCTCGCATGTGTAGTATACAGTACAATCACTGTAGTTTATATATATTTTTTATTTTATTTACACAGATATATATATAAATAAATATATATATAAACTTATATATTAACTTTATATATTTATATATATAAAACTCCTTCTATACTCCTTCCTTAGAAAAAAATGAATGTTTCCCTTAAAACATGAATCTCAAAAGTCCCAGTGACCCCCTGTTCGTCTACCTGATATTTTCCATTAATCTCCCGCTAATGTCTCTTTAATTTCCCACTAATGTCTCATTAATGTCTTTTTATTTTCCCGCTAATGTATCCTTAATATCTTACTAAACCCCCGCTAATGTCTCATTAATTTCCCGCTAATGTCTCATTAATGTCTCTTTAATTTCCCACTAATGTCTCATTAATGTCTCTTTAATTTCCCGCTAATGTATCCTTAATATCTTACTAATCTCCCGCTAATGTCTCATTAATTTCCTGGTAATCTCCAGTTAATGTACCGGCAAACTCTCTGTAATATCTTGTTAATCTCACGCTGTCTTGTTAATGTTTCGTTAATTTGTCACTAATCTCGCACTAATGTTTCACCTGGTAATGTCTTGCTAATCTCCCATTAATGACTCTTCAATTTCCAGATAAATTCCCATTAATATCTTGTTAATCTCCCGTTGTCTCGTTAAAGTGTTGTTAATTTGTTGTTAATCTCCCGCTAAGGTTTTATTAATCACCAGGTAATGTCTCGCTAATCACCAGTTAATGTCTCGTTAATCTCCCATTAATGTCTCTTCAATTTCCCGGTAATCTCCTGTTAATGTATCGGCAATCTCTCTGTAAAGGATTGTTAATCTCCTGTGGTCTTGTTAATGAGCCGTTAATGTCTCGTTAATCTCCCATTACTGTCTCTTCAATGTCCCGGTAATGCCTCATTAATCTCCCATTATTGTCTCGTTAATCTCCCATCAATGTCTCTTCAATTTCCCGGTAATCTCCTGTTAATGTATCGGCAATCTCTCTGTAATGCCTTTTTAATCGCCCGCTGTCTCATTAATCTCCTATTAATGTCTCTTCAATGTCCTGGTCAGTGTTGTGCAGTAACGCGTTACCGTAACGCCGCTACTTTTTTCAATAACTAATACAAAATGCATTACTCTTCAAATAAAGTAACTCAGTTACCGTTACTGTATCGTGCGTTTGTGCGTTACTAGCTAAATTAATTAATATTGGCCAACATCTGTGTGCTTTTTTCCTTTTTACAGCGGATATGGCGGATCAAAGCAAAAGCAAAACTAGTTTTTCAACCTGGAAATACGCTCACTATTTTACATTAGTCAAGCACAAAGACAAGAACATTCTAGAAAAGTGTAACCTATGTCTTTCTGGATCGAAGGTCCTGTCTACTGCAACTAACAGCAACTCCAATTTGGTCAAGCACCTCCTGAAGCCACAAAGCTAGTTGAGGCTGTGGACCTAAACCACCCAAACAACAGCGGTTGGATTTTAACAAGACTGGTGTCAGCCTGGGGTGAGATCAACAAAGCCATTGCACGTTTTATTGTTGAGAACATGTTGAGAATTTCAACTGTGGAATCGCCGGCTTTCAAGCAAATAATAAGTTTGATAGCATGTGAAAACGGCACATGCCAAATGGGATGGAAAACTTTTTCCGACCACTTGGATAAGGAGTGTACAAAAATGGAAACAGAGCTTACAGCGACATTGGAGGGGATAAATTACATTTCGACAACAGCAGATATTTGGTCCATTGACAACAAGAGCTACCTGGGAATAACTGCTCACTGGATAAACACCACTATTTTTAAACGCCAGAAAGCTGCATTAGCGTGTAAAAGGATCAAAGGTAGGCACACGTATGATGTAATTGCTGCTGAGAGCATACATATTCATTGTTTGGACTGTCGACAAAAGTTACAGCTACAGTTACTGACAACGGCTCCAACTTTATTAAAGCCTTTCAAGTGTACCAACCAGGGCTGATGATGATGATGATAATGATGATGATGATGATGATATATTTATATACACACATGGGAGCATTTTTAAGAATGTTCTTTAAAATAAGTAACTCATTACTTTTTGGTGTAAGTAATCAACAAAGTAACTGAGTTACTTTTTGAATGAGCTAACTAGTAACTGTAACTAGTTACTTTTTTTTTGGTAACTAGCACAACACTGGTCCTGGTAATGTGTCATCAATCTCCCATTAATGTCCCGGTAATGTCTGGCTGATCTCCCTCTAATGTCCCATTAATGTCTCGTTAATCTCCCCGGTAATGCCCAGTTAATGTATTGTTGATCTCCTGCTAATGTCTCATTAAAGTCTTACTAATATTCCGTGAATATTTTCTTAATTTCCTGGTAATCTCCTGTTAGTATATTGGCAATCTCTCTGTAATATCTTGCTAATCTCCCGCTGTCTTATTAATGTGTCGTTAATGTCTCGTTAATCTCCCATTAATGTCTCTTCAATGTCCCAGTAATGTCTCATTAATCTCCCATTAATGTCTCGTTAACCTTCCAGTAATGTCAGTCAATGTCTGGTTGATCTCCCACTAATATCCCAGTAGTATCTCGGTAATCTCCCAGGAATGTCCTGGTAATGTCCCGTTAATGTCCCGGAACACACAATGACACTGAAAAGCAATCCAGACCAGCAATTATCCATTAGTATAACATTAGCATAAGGTTCTGATGGTAATGTGTGGGTTATGATGGTACCATGTGTGTTCTGATCATAGTGAATGGGTTCTGATGGTACTCTAATGAAACCGTATCGGTTCTGATGAAACCATGTGGGTTCCGATAGTACTCTATGGGTTCTGATAGTACCATGTGAATTCTGATGGTGCTGCATGGGTTATGATGTTGTTTTGAGACCTTGTGAACTATTTTCTCGTATTGCTCTTGGTAACTTTAGTCTTGAATGGTCATGCAGCAAGACAACAACCATAAAGACAGAATTTGTTCTACCAAAGAATGGGTAAAGTAAAATAAATGTAATGTTTTGGAATGGCCAAGTCAAAGTACTGACCTTAATTCAATAGAACTAATGTGTGAGTAGTTCATGTAAGGAAACCCACCAACATCCCACAGTTGAATCAGATAAAAATCTGATTCAGATCTCCTAATGTTTTTATCTCATTTGTCACTGGGTTCAAATGTGGATTTGCTCGACATCACATCCAGTGTAACAGGACTTACCTAGAAAAGGTAACTGCGTGTATCTCACTAAATGTCAATGTCTGAAGTTTATTACTGAATACATGAACATAAAGTCATGGTGTGTGAAAGTGAGGGAGTTCAGCAGGAGCTACAGGTAAATGAAATCCATCATCACTTCAAACAGCCTGCCCATGACCCTGAAGCACAAAGGCATGGCTCTAACTGGGATGAAAGAAATGACAGAGTTACTGAAAGACCTCAAGCCCTGTTCCTGCAGACCCCGTGGCATTAACCTTCAATCATTCTACCCAACGACCAGCTGGAACCAAATGGTAGTTCCTCTCAGAACTCAGCTGGAGACCCAAAATACCTTCTACGAGAAAGGAGTCCAGAGTCACATCCACTGACTGATCACATGACCACACGACTGACTGCTCACATGACCATGCCACTGACTGTACAAACCACAGCCTGTATTCAGCAACATCTGGAAGAAGCTCTGTACTGATGGAGAACTTGTGTGTGAGGTGCTTCTGAAAACCACACAGAAGGTAAAGTGTTCATGAGCATGCTGAAACTATTCTGCTGTCTCATGTGATGTTCTTATAAACTCCACCGCATCTTTCTGCTCTGGCTTTTAATATGTTTTCATAACGAAGACATTTTATACTGAACTCTGTCCTCAATATAAAACTAACGATCAGGGGTTACTGTCAGTAACAGAACTGTTCTATTCCTGTGACCCTGATTTCCTCTGTTGTGACCATGACTTCAGGGAAGAGGAATAAAGATCGTGTCATGTGATCCTGAGTGTTCAGCAATGAAATGTTCTTCTATGTGTTCTTAATATTTTATTAATTATTATTTACAGACCCCAGGGCCGTACTCTGAATTCCTTTGTGAAGTTGCAGACATTTCAAACCTGGTTGTTTCTTAAGATAAAACATGAATTATTAAGTTAATAATTAAGTTAGTGACTTTAATATTCATTTTGAAAAGCCAGAATATCCTCTGAGAACAGCGTTGATGTCTATTCTAGATTTAGTAGAGGTAAATCAGAATATAATACGTCCCACTCATAATGCTGGCCATACTCTAGATTTAATAGTAAACTATTTCGAATCATTATCTTATCTCGCTTACAATGCATCTTAGTACTAATATATACATCTCATCACATTATCATGTTAAGCTTACTTTTATATCAACTACTGTGCAGAGTTTCATTAATAATCTCCCAGAATTAACTATAATTGGATCAACGTCAGACCCCAAAGAACTCGATCAGGCAACTGAGTGCTTTGATTGTTTTATAATGCAGCTCCTCTTAAAAAAAAAATATAAATCTAATGACAATCCAAGATACATATTAAATATTGCTGCAAAATTAACTAGGAATAAGACCATAAATAAAAACATGCACGTCATCAACTTATCATCAGCAGTAATGACTTTATGAAAATCTTTAAAGTTAAAACTGAAAATATCAGGGAAAAAATAATTCCCTAAACTTAAAGTCAGATATGTCAATAACTAACCCAGTAAATAACAATATACTGCAATCAGATCTGGCCCCTTCAAGAGACTGAGCTATTCTCATTAATTTCCTCATCAATATCATCAATCAGTGTGCTCGATCCAGTGCCTACATGTTTCTTTAAACAGCTACTACCAGAAATGTTTAAGACTTAAATGTAATAAATTCTTCCCTTGGGATTGGTTATGTATCTGAATCCATTAAACCGGCATTTATCCAACCTCTAATTAAAAATGAACTCAACCTCCATCCAAATATAGACCAATATCAAACTTTTCCTTTATCTCCAAGATCTCAAAGCAGTAGCACGGCAGTTATGTTCATATCTGTGTAGCAGAAATATTCATGAATTGTATCAGTCAGATTTAAGGCCTCATCATAGCACAGAGACAGCACTCATTAAGTGGTAAAAGAACTACTGCTGGCCTCTGACCAAGGCTGTGTCTCCTTGCATGTGTTACTTAACCATAGCGCAGCTTTTGACACTACTGATCATACTATTCCCCTTGATAATTTAAAAATATTGTTGGAGTTAAAAAAATATTCCTCTTCTGGTTTACAACTTATTTAACTGATCGTTATCAGTTTGTAGATGTAAATGGATTATTCTCAGTATGCAGATTCTGTTTAAGGCTCTTTTTTCTCTATACATGCTCTCAATGGGAACATGGTATTAGCTTCTACTGTTACACTGATGAGAACACAGCTGCATATTTCAGTAAAGCCAGATGAGAAACATTAGTTTAATAAAGTCAAGGAATATGTAAAAAGGACATTAAACACTGGATGCCTAATAACTTCCTCTTATCAAATTCGGATAAGACAGAAGTACCTGTTCTCTGACCACAGGCAGTTAGAAATATGCTCCCAGAGTGCCCTCATGTCTGTGTTATCTTCTGTCTCCCCCTATCAGTTATAACTCGGCTATTCTGTCACAGCTTTTCTTGTCGTTGAACTGAACTGAACTGTTGTGCATAATAACATTAATATACCCAGCATGACAGTAGAGGCAGTAGTGTAACTTCTTTTTAGCAGGAGTGACGGTGAGGGAACAGTTCATACACTGTGACTAACTGTGAAACCTGAGCAATGTTGCAGGTGAGGGATGTAAACCCAGGCTAGGCCTGAGTTCCTCTTCAAAGAAATCAGATTAAATAAAATGTTAATATTTTATAAGCTGAACACTGGATGACATCATCTTGTAGCAGATGACGGCATCTTGTAGCAGATGACAACATCCTGTAGCAGATGACGGCATCCTGTAGCAGCATCTGGATATAGACTTACTCACGCTCAATCTACTTGTGACAGAAAGTCAGAAACCTACACGCCCTCTTCTAAAGACAGACAGGTATTTAATAGACCTTAAACAGAATGTCACGCTGCTGCATTCAGAATCTTTCACATGTTCAGAAGGACAACTGCTTTGTTCCCCACTGTAGGTTAAAATTGGGATATTCAGATGAATGAGCTCTGCACTTGGCTCTGTGACAGAAACACAGGTCCGTTACCGTTTTAGGCCACAGAGCGCTCAGACAGCACAAACACTATTACAGCACCAGCCTGAGCCTCATAAATAAGCAGTAATGGCCTCCGAGTCAAAGCAGATCGGCTGTCCTTACAAAACCTCCACTGTGACCCCAAAACACGTAAAGATGGTACAGTCCAAATGAACACAGGAAGTGGAACATTCGGAATAATGACAATAAGTTATATGGACTGAATGAAGACAGAAAGGAATATGGTCTGAATGAAGACAGGAAGTAGAATGGTCTAAATAAAGACAGGAAGTAGTAAGGGCTAAATGAATAAAGGCAGTAGTATGGTCTGAATGAATACAGGAGGTGGTGATGTCTGAATAACGACAGGAAGTAGTACAGTCCGAATGAAGACAGAAAGTAGTACGGTCTGTATAAAGGCAGGAAGTATGGTTTGTAACAGAACAGAAACTGGTACAGTCCTAATGAAGACAGGAAGTGGTGGTGTCTGAATGAAGACAGGAAGTGATACAGTCCATATGAAGAAAGGATGTGGTACTGCCCTGTCCCGGTGATCTCTTTAAAGTTAAAGCTGTTAGCTCATGTTACCTCAGTGTTTTGCTATGAACAAGGTTTTCGGTTCTGAGTGACTTCAGTGCTATAAACGGTTTAGAGATGAAATAAGGTTCCAGGAATTAAATAGTTTTGTTCGGAAATTGTGCCAGATATTTATTACACAGTCGTACAAGGCTGGTACGTGCTTGTTCCTGCCAAATAAAAAAAAAATCCACTGTGGGTTCTGGCAGGCCGATCGGTTCTAAACTGCCTCACAGTGGAAGGTGAGAGCAGCCGAACTCCTTCCTCTGCGTTCTTAAAACACTCACTTGTCAGCCTAAAACAGACAAACAGATGCACTTCCATGACCTGCTGGGACAGAATAGGGATTTTTAGCCCTGTAATCTACACCACTGTAGTACAACATTATAACATTATAAACTTACTTCATGCTTTATAATCAGCTGTAGTCCTGATTCAGGAAAGTAGATTCCATTATTTAGCTGCTGACGTTGTTTTTATTTCATTATTTATGAATTTGATGAAATTACAGATAGAAGATGAGTGACACCTGATTCACCACAAAGCCACAACTGGAATTTCACTTCATGATGTACACCAACAGAAAAAATAAGCACAGGATATAGGTTATGCAGTTTATCTTTTCTTTTGCTTCAGCTGTTGTTAGGGAGTTTAGAGACAATGACAATGAGAGCGAAGTTAAGAAAATTAGTGTTCCGATGAAAACAGAACTGATCTGTGAACTCTCGTGGAAAATCTGTATGTGTGTGTGTGTGTAAGAAAGAGAAAAAGACAGACAGAAAAAGAGGGAGAGAAAAAAAGACACTGCATACACTATACTATATATTACATACAAACACTATACACTGCACTTTATACACTCCCAGCACTACACTATAAATTACATACAAAAACTATACTAAACACTGTACTATATACACTCCCTACACTACACTATATATTACATACAAACACTATACACTGCACTTTATACACTCCCAGCACTACACTATAAATTACATACAAAAACTATACTAAACACTGTACTATATACACTTCCTACACTACACTATATATTATAAACAAACACTATACTATACACTGTACTATATACACTCCCTACACTACACAATATATTACAAACACTATATTATTCACTGTACTATATACACTCCCTACACTACACTATATATTATAAACAAACACTATACT
>JAQMYF010000002.1:31878110-31889196 GCA_030014195.1 Neosilurus mollespiculum | reverse complement strand
GGGGAGAGAGAGAAGAGAGTTGGGTGGAGAGAGAGATGGGTAGAGTTGGGGGGGTGAGATAGAGAGAGAAGAGGAAGGGATGGATGGAGTTTTTTTCACGTCGCTCTGCCGGAGTCTGTTTAGGAAAGAAGTTTGGTATGTCACACACTCGTGCGGAGCGCTCGGGGCTCGTCTTCAGCTCCGTTTTCAAAACCCAAATGAAAACTTCTGTCACAGAATTAATAAAAAAAACGAAACACAATCACCCAACATTCACAGCACCTGAACATTGTTGGACGAAAAAAGCAGTGGAAGATGAGAATTTTCCGCATGCCGAGTTCAGGAGCGAAAGCAAGGAGGCGCGTTCTGATCGGGATCGCAGTCGACTCGCGCGAGGTGAAGCCAGAGCCGCTGCAGTCTGAACCACGCCATTGTGGGAAAAAGTTCATCATTGACGTAATAGCACTGACCTTCCCTCGGCCCGGGGCGTTTTTGTTGTTTTTGCGAACACGTGTTTGTGATTAGTCAGTGTGGAGTGAAGCCAGAGCGCCGGACTCGGAGGCGGACGGTTCAGCCGAGATTTTGTCGGACAGATGAAGGAACTTTGCGGCTCTGCGCTGCTCGAGTGGCTTTTTAAACTGTTTACTGGTGTTTTTGCTTTTTTTTCCCCCCCTGCAGCAGTTTGTACTTGTAATGCTTTTTGTTTTAAATTTTAATAATGAATTTTTTAAACCTTCCAAAGGAATGTGGTTTTACATCAAGCGCTGCAGCTGGTTTCAGGTCATTGTTGGACTTTTTTAATAACATTGAAACCAGAATATACAAACAGTGACCTGTAATCAGTGTTCACCATCAGTGTTCTTTATCAGCTGTCTGTTTTTACTAAAACACATCATGGGGGGTGGGGGGTGGGGTTTAATCCTCGCATTCATGTCTGAGTGGCAGCACAACACGTTTCAGCTCCGATTTACAGCTCCCACAGCACAGAACACACACACACACACACACACACACACAGCCAAAGAGTCACAGTGTGGAAAAGCATGAGGGTCTCAGGTCAACATGGAGAGAGAGTTTTTTTTGGGGGGGGGGTATAGAAAGAGAGTTAGATGGGGAATAGAAAGATGTAGAGAGATGGGGGAGATTGAGAAAGAGATGGGGAAGAGAGAAAGAAAGAAAGGGGAGCAAGAGAGTGATGGGACAGAGAGAGAGATGGGGACAAAGAGAGAGGGAGCAATCAGGGACAGGTAGAGAAATACAGAGATATAAAGTAAGATATAGGGGAGAGAAGGATAAAGAGACAAAGAGTGCTGGGGACAGATAGAGAGACAAGAGATTGGGCCAGAGATAAAGAGATAGGGAGAGAAAGATAGACAGAGAGAGTGCAATAGGAAGGAGACAAAGAGAGAGAAAGAGCCATTGGAGGGAGACAGGGCGTGCGATGGGGGACATAGAGAGAGAGAGAGAGAGAGAGAGAGAGCGCACGCGCGATGGGGGACAGAGAGAGTGAGAGAGAGAGAGCATGCGTGATGGGAGAGAGAGAGAGAGAGCACCACGGGGGACAGAGAGAGAGAGTGAGCGTGACGGGGGACAGAGAGAGAGCACACGATAGGGGACAGAGAGAGAGAGAGCTGTATATGCGTCATCGGTGTGTGTTTGTGCTGGAGGCAGGTGATCGCAGGAACGCCACACCACTTATAAATCAGAGTCACTAACTGCTCACAGTAAGGGACAGTGCATTATGATCACTATTTACACACACACACGTATTGTGTAAGTCATTTTTGATATTTTTATGTTTATTATGATACAGAATGTACTTTTTATTACGGCAGTAAATTATTTCTTATTATTAAATGAAAATTATTTCTTATTCAGTACACTTCTCTTCGATTGGTAGAAATGTTTGTGTTGATTTATTGGTAGTAAGTTGCGTTTTCATAGATAACAGGTTTAGTGTATAATAACTATTACAGATCTACACTGACTCCGTTCGTATACACTGTATTACAGATATACATTATTAGTTATGTTTTACATATTACAGATATACATTATTACAGGTATACATCGTATTACAGATACATTATTACAGTTATACATCGTATTACAGAAATACCTTATAGTTATATATCATATTACAGATCTACATTATTACAGTTATACACTGTATTACAGAAACATTATTACAGTTATACATCGTATTACAGATATACATTATTACAGTTATACACTGTATTGCAGATACATTATTACAGTTATACATCGTATTACAGATATACATTATTACAGTTATACACTGTATTACAGATACATTATTACAGTTATACATCGTATTACAGATATACATTATTACAGTTATACACTATTACAGATACATTATTACAGTTATACATCGTATTACAGATATACATTGTTTTAGATATACATTATTAGTTATACGCTGTATTACCGGTATACATTAATTCAGTTATACACTGTATAACAGATATACATCGTATTACATGTACATTACAGTTATACATTGTATTAGATATACATTTAGTTATACACTGTATTACAGATATACATTAGTTATACATCGTATTAGATATACATTATTAGTTATACACTGTATTACAGATATACATTAGTTATACACTGTATTACAGATATACACTACATATATACATTATTACTGTTATACATTGTATTTGATATACATTTACAGTTATACACTATTACAGATATACATTAGTTATACATTGTATTAGATATACATTATTAGTTATACACTGTATAACAGATGTACATTAACAGTTATACATCGTATTACAGATATACATTAGTTATACATTGTATTAGATATACATTAGTTATACACTGCATAACAGATATACATTAACAGTTATACATCGTATTACAGATATACATTACAGTTATACATCGTATTACAGATATACATTACACAAATACACTCTATTACAAAGACTTATATTCAGTGTATTACAGATATACACCGTTTCAGCTATACACTAAATGAGTTATACACTGTATTACAGACATTCACCATGTTATAGATGTATACACAATTACATATTCCCTACAGTCACATACAGTGTATAACATCTATACAATATTTTATATACACTGAATTACAGATATCGCCAATCACATTTTCTGGCATTTGGTAGACGCCCTTATCCAGCCTTACTCCAGCTGAGTGGTGGAGGGTTAAGGGCCTTGCTCAAGGGCCCAGCAGTGGCAGAACGGTGGTACTGGTGCCTGAGGCACCAACCTTCTGATTAGCAACCTAGAGCCTTAACCACTAAGCCACCACAACCATTCAGCAAGAAGTTAGTGATAGGTTTGGCGCGCTTCGTGCCTATGGGGCCCCGCTATAAATGATTTATGCTGATAAAGAAACAAACTGACATGTTTTTTTAATGTCATGTTTTATATTTTTGTTGGGTTTGTGCAGGATGGGGAAGGGTGGGGTGGGGTGGGGGGTAAACAAGATTTTGTGAGATTTAAAGAGTGAGATGAGATTAGAGTGTAACACGAGGCGAGTGCTTGCAGGCGGACTTTCCCACACTCGCAGCAGCTGCACAGTGAGAGGAGTGTAGGACTGCACTGACGTCAGACAGCCGACACCCACGGAAAACACACACACACACACACACACACACATATATATACACACACATAAAGAGTTGAGCATTATGTCAGCATTATACACACCCAGACTTAAGCAGCCGTTAATGTAACACATGGAAATATTTTTATGCTGCAATAAATAGATTTTTATTTTTTAATAAATCATGCTCACAGTTTTATTGTTTGTTTATTCGTTTGTTTGTTTGTTTGTCTGTCTAGGTTGTTAAAAAAAAATTGTGGTGACACATGTGGTGACTCCGTGGATAAGGCTTTGGGTTACTGACCTGGAGGTCGGGGGTTCAAGTCCCTGTACCACCAAGCTGCTATTCTCGGGCCTTCGAGCAAGCAGTTGAGCTTACAAAAAAAATGTAACGCTGTCACGCTGGTTGAGAGCGTCTGCCAAATGCCAGGAATGTAAATGCAGAATATTACAGTATAATTATATGAAATATATCATATATGAAATTAACTGGTTAAAAAAAAAACTTAAAATAATAAAAAGTTCCAAAGCGAAATTAAATATAAACGCGATGTTACGAGTGTTGAATATATACGCATCAGCAAGTCACATGACCTTCATTCATTATTATACACTGGGCTTATTTGTACGCGTACACACACTCACACACTTCCACTCACATATACACAATTACACACACACTCACATATACACACTTCCACTCACATATACACAATTACACACACTCACATATATACTCACATATACACACACACACACACACACATATACATACACACTTCCACTCACACTTACATATACACAATTACACACACACTCACATATATACACACACACACACATGTACACACTTCCACTCACACTTACATATACACAATTACACACACACACTCACATATACACACACACACACACACATACACACTTCCACTCACACTCACATACACAATTACACAGACACATATACACACACACTCACATACACACACACACATATACACACTTACACTCACATATACACCATTACACACACTCACATATATACACACACACATATACACACTTCCACTCACACTCACATATACACAATTACACACACTCACATATACACACTTCCACTCACACTCACATATACACAATTACACACACTCACATATACACACTTCCACTCACACTCACATATACACAATTACACACACACTCACATATACACACTTCCACTCACATACATGCGCACATTCACGTACGCAAGCACGCAGCTGAAAATTCCCAAGCATGGAAAATTTATTTGTGATTCCAAACATATTTGCTTTTATCTCACAAACTGATGAAGAACCACGTGCGCGCACACACACACACACACACACACACACACACACACACACACTGACAGATTTCTGTTTACCATGATGGTGGCGTTATTGACGCAGAATCTGTGAACATGAACTTAACCCTAGTATGATTTCTGTGATTAGTGATAAAACGTTACGACGATCATCCTCTCGCTGCGTCACTGATCATCACCGCAGCGGTTTATCAGAGAGCCGCATCTCACCTCCGCAACCTCTCCTCTGTTCTCCTCTTCTTCTTTTTTCTCTTTTCTCTTGTCTCATCTCCTCTGTTCCCCTCTCCTCTTCTTTTATTATACGCCTTCTTTCCTTTCTTATGTTCTCTCCTCTCTTCTCACGTCTTCTTCTCTCCTTTCTCTTGTCTCGTCTCCTTTGTTCTCTGCTCCTCTCTTCTCTTCTAAACCCCACACCTTTTCTCTCTTCTGCTCAACTCTCGTCTATTCTGTTCTCCTCTCCTCTCCACCCCTTTGTTCTCCTCTCATCCCTTCTTTTCTCCACCCTTTTCCACTCCACACCTCTGTTCTCCTCTCCTGTCTTCTGTTTTTCACGCCACTCCTTTCCCCTCCTCCTTTCCTCTGTCCTCTCCGCCCCTCTCGTCTTTACTCCTCTCACCTCTCCTTTTCTCCTCTCCTGTCGTCTCCACTCCATACCTCAGTTTTCCTCTCCTCTCTTCTCTTCTCATCTCTTCTGTTCTCCACTCCTTTCCTCTCCTCTGTTCAGTTCTCCACTCCACTCCTCATCTCTCCTTTTCTCCTCTCCTCTCGTTTCCACTCCACACCTCTGTTCTCTTGTCCTCTCATCTCTTCTGTTCCCCCCACTCCACTCCTTTCCCCTCCTCTGTTTTCCTCTCCTGAAAACATGTCCCTCCATCCTGGTTGCCATGGAGTTGTGCAGTGTTGTTCTCCAGACTCGGTCAGGTTGCCATGGTGAGGTTTATTTACCCTCGTGAGTGAGTGTAAGTACTGCTGATAAACTGAGCCGGTCAGATTAGCGCGCAGTTGGCATGATGTTAGCGTGACGTTAGTGTGACGTTTTCTGATCCTCTGGCTTTTGCTGCTCCGTGTCAGGAATTTGAGTCGGGAATGTCATGCGTCAGGGATACGATCATCAGTGAGGTATTAGGATGTTATATACTGCTCGGGTCGAAGACTTTAATCACCCAGATATACATAATCATTTTATATATATACACACAAGAACTAACACACTGTGCACACACACACACACACACACCCCCCTACCTCCTGACATCTACTAAATCATATGTGTGTGCGTTAGAGATGTGCGCAAATACATTATTAGAATTAGGTTTGGTTTTAGATTTATTTACGAACTGTGATGGACAGGCTGCTGAAGTGCATGTGTAGAGGGTTGCCAGATCTCAGCAAATTCCACCCACAGCACGGAAATCACACGAAGGAAGGAAGCAGATAGAATTTTCTTCTGTTCATCAGAATTGTATCTCTCGCGCTCTCTCTCTCTCTCTCTCTCTCGTTCGTCCATCGTTACTGAAGAAGGCCTTGACATCAGGAAGTGTTGCGGTGTGTCCTCACATGTCTGATGAGGACAATCTGAGCACGGAAGTTTGGCACATGTGGTTGGTTGCAGACACTGGGGTGCTATCATCCCCCACCTTACGGTTTGAGTGTTTTCTTCGGGCTTCTTCCAAGCGCTGCTGTTCAGCTTCCTTAGCGCCTTTGCTGATAGCTGTGCTCCATGCTGTGCGGCCTTGCGCTGGTGTCTCCCAGGAATCTTTGCAGGTGTTCAGTGCATTTAGTGAAACCTTGAGACTGTCCTTTTAGGTTTACAACTACGGGAAATGATGTCATGAAGTGGGGAGGACTTGTGCAGCATCATCCACACTCTCTCATCCAGGTTCACCTGAATCCAGTGGCAGGACGTAGTCTAGACGGCACGAGATGAGTCTGGATGCAGGAGTTCCCGGAGTCTTCAATGTGCAAGAAACTGCCCACGGGGCTCCACTCCGACTTTTCTCTCTGGGTTGTCTCCCTAGCCATCCACAAGCCAGTGGTAAGCATGTCGTAACCCCGAGAAGGGACCCTGACCAGGTACTGTCAGCCGGAGCCAGCTGAGCCTGGGTCTCGCGTCAGGCAGGGACGACACCCCCTGAAGTAGCACCACAAACACTGCTCGCTACCGTTTCAGGATTGTATGTAATTTGTGCTTTATGAACAGTACGTTCCCAGTCAGAGGTGTGAGGAGGAGCGTCCAAAAATGTGATTGTCACTATAAAGCCTGCGGAGGTGCAGAGCAATCAAAGTGCGCATGCTCGTCCCCTTTGTCCCTCACTGAACGTGTCTACAGTGGACACGTGCTCATCATGACTGGAGCGTGGAGCGATGGAAGAAGGTGGACAGGTCTGATAAGTCCCGTGTTCTTTTTCATCATATGGACAGCGGGGTGCATGTGCGTCACTCCATGTGGATGAGATGAAACAGGATGGACCGTGTGCAGAAGGAAAGCCACTGGATCAGGGTGACGTTCTGGACACTGATCTGCTCGGGAACCTTGGGTGCGAGAATTCGTGTGGATGTTACTTTCGTACTTTCTACCCAAACGTTGTTCCAGACACCCCTTTATGGTAACGGTGTTCCGTCGACAGTGTCCTCTTTCGGGATGATAACGCACCCTGCCATACTGCAGAAACTTTTGAGGAATGTTGGCCTCCACTTTCTCGGTCTGATTTTTTTTTTTTCTGATTTAGTCGCGCCGCTTCTCATTCTCATCTCGCGACATGTACCCAACCCACCACGTGCTTCCGGCCAAACTAATTTTTCCGAACTGCTGCTTATGCAGCGCCGGGAGCGGCGTGTAACGCTCGGAGGAGGGTGCTATCCGGACACTGTCATGTGCATGAGTTCACAGATGCCCATGATTGACTGGTGTCACTTTGAATGACGGGGAAGGGAGCGTATGCCATCGGTCTGTCCCTCCCTGAGGGCTCGGCCGCTATTGCCACTCCTGCGTGTGTGTGGTATCGCATGAGTGTCATATTTGTGGTGTGTACTGGATCAAAGCCAAGATGCTGAATGTTTCACTTGAAGCTCTTGAGGGTTTTTTAGTGGTATGTCACATGGTGATAGCGCTGTGGGACTTGACCTTTGTATGGCAAAGCCAGATAATGTTGCTGAGGTCAGATACGATCTGAGAGGGCTGCTGGTGACATCACATCGTAGTTATAACAGTCTGCTTTTCTTTCTTTCATTTTAGTGACAGGCACTAAACATAATTTTTTCAGCTGATAAAGAACCTGCTCTCTCTCTCTCTCTCTCTCTCACACACACACACACACACACATCAAAACATAAATATCTGTTAAGTAACATTAAACCTTGACTCCTCTGGTTTTGTCTCGTGCAGATGATCCTGTGGGACTGGGACCTGAAGCAGTGGTCCAAACCTCAGTATCAGGTTAGTTTTAATCCACACACACACACACACACACACACACACACACACACACGTGTGAGAGGGTGAATGCGTATGCGTGCGTGTGAGAGTGTGTGACGGTGAGTGCATGTGGGAGGGTAAGTGTGTGTGGGAGGGGGAGGGTGAGGGTGAATGCTTGTGAGAGGGTGAGGGTAAGTGCGTGTGAGTGTGTGAGAGGGTGAGTGCGTGTGAGAGGGTAAGTGCGTGTGAGATGGCGAGGGTGAATGCTTGTGAGAGGGTGAGGGTAAATGCGTGTGAGAGGGTGAGGGTAAGGGCATGTGAATGTGTGAGAGGGTGAGTGCGTGTGAGAGGGCAAGGGTGAATGCGTGTGAGCGGGTGAGGTTAAGTGCGTGTTAGAGCGTGAGGGTAAGGGCATGTGAGTGTGTGAGGGTAAGTGCGTGTGAGGGTGAGGTTGAAGGCGTGTGAGAGGGTGAATGCATGTGAGAGGGTGAGGGTGAAGGCATGTGAGAGGGTGAGTGCGTGTGAGAGGGCAAGGGTGAATGCATGTGAGAGGGTGTGTGAGCGTGTGAGAGGGTGAATGCGTGTGAGAGGGTGAGGGTAAGTGCGTGCAAGAGGGTAAGTGTGTGAGAGGGTGAGGGTGAGTGTGAGAGGGTGAATGCGTATGTGTGCGTGTGATAGTGTGTGAAGGTGAGTGCATGTGGGAGGGTAAGTGTATGGGAGGGAGAGGAATAACACAGTTTCACCACTGGGGGGCGACAAAAGCTCCACTAACATCATTAAACCTCTGGCATTAACAAAAACATGTCTTGAGAAGAATGTTGTTTTAATACTGTTATTTATTTGTTTGATTTTGTAGTCATTCATTATTATATTTAACAGGCCCTGTTTACATCTATAAATATTTTTGTTTTCATTTTATAAATATTATTATTAATTCATTCACTTTCTGAAGCGCATAATCCTAATTAGGGTCGCGGGGAGGCTGGCGCCCGTCTTAGCCGACTCTGGGCGAGGGTGGGGTACATGCTGGACAGCTCACCTGGTCATCGCAGGGCTATTAGTAGTAGTAGAATTTTTTATTTATTTTTGATATCATCATCCACTTATTATCTTTAGCGTTTATCTGTCAGGGTCAGGTGGCGCCAATCCCAGCTGACTTCATGTAAGAGGCGGGGTTGCACCCTGAACAGGTCACCAGTCAACAATCTATCATTCACACTCACATTCACATCTTTAGACTCGACTTTCTACCTGATGTACATCCAAACATCCAGATCCCCAGAGGAAACCCACACAAGCACACATGTAAGCTCCACACAAAGGATGAATGAGATTTGAACTCCGAATCTTCTTGCTGTAAGGTGACAGTGATAACCACCGTAACACAGCCTTGTTGTTGTTGTTATTATTATTATTATTATTACATCACCTTTATACTTCAGGTATATTATAACGTTTTATTTGAAGGTGCTTTTCTGTTGCCGTTGTCCTTTTGTTCATGTTTATGATGATGTATTTTCTGTTGTTATGAATTGTCACACCTTTAATCTTTAACTTGTTCAGTTGTATAAATGGGATAGGATGTAGGTCGCTGTGGATAAGTTTGTTTCCCAGAATGCAGTAGGTGTGAAAACACGTTGTGTTTCCTTCCATACGCCACCACCGCTCTGTGTTTGTATAAAATTTGTTACTATTTGTAAAGTAAGATGATCTTCCACCTTTAAATGCTGTTGGGCTTTTTACACCTGAACTTACTGGCTCATCAGTGCCGGAGCTTCTCCGGAATTCCGTCGCGTGAAGCGATTAGGAGTTCAGCTCTGCCTGGATGGAACGTTACTCCATTGCAGGTTACCTTCCCAATCGTTTTTCCTGGTGCCCATTTATACTTGTGGTTAAGACCCTGCCCAGGTGGGGTTCTTACAGGGATTCGAACCCATGACCTCTCGATCATGAGCCCAGCACCCAAACCACTACACCATCAACCCCACGATACTTTTAAATCCAGTCAGACTCAATTCTTACAGTTATCACAGTGTTATTAGGAAGTGTGTGTGTGTGTGTGTGTGTGTGTGTGTGTGTGTGTGTGTGTGTGTGTTTCAGGGTTCGGTATGTGGAGCAGATCTCTCCGTGATTAGTGATGTGAGGAATCTGATCTCAGACCTGCTGCAGGATTCATCCCTGTCTCCACAAGTCGTATCATCGTTGCGCGGCGTCAGCAGTTTGATCAACAGCGTCTCGGGCTCCTTCCGGCCACGTCCCAATCCGTTCACTCCGTTCCCCGGGTTCTACCCCTGCGCCGAGGCAGAGGATCTGAGTGAAAGAGCTGAGAGAAAGCCTGTGAAGGTAGAACGTCCCTGATATATCAACTTTTTATGAGAGGGTCAGGGGATCATTACCCTGAGCATCACACCTGTATGTGCTTCCGCTGTATGAGTCCCGACCTCAACACTACTGAACACCACTGAACACCAACTGAACCCCAGACCTCCTCCACATCCCCACATCAGTGTCTGACCTCCACCCGGAAATCCCTACAACCACACCCACAAATCCTTACAACCACACCCACAAATCCCTACAACCACATCCCCACACCCACAAATCCAAACTACCACACCCACAAATCCAAACTACCACACCCACAAATCCAAACAACCACACCCACAAATCTAAACCACCACACCCACAAATCCCTACAACCACATCCCCACACCCACAAATCACTACAACC
>JAQMYF010000002.1:31812796-31835935 GCA_030014195.1 Neosilurus mollespiculum | reverse complement strand
ACCTAGGAACGAGAGAAATTCACTCACAATCCCGTTTATGTTGCTTTAATCCACCATTAGGCAGGTACGGCAATGCACTTGACCCTGTCCTGGCCATCAGAGAGAGTGGGTTGTCAAGTCCTTTTTGTATCACTTCTGTCCAGTTTTTGTGGGGTCGTCCTCTTCTTCTTTGCCTATCAACATTTAATCCAGTGATTTTACAGTTCCACAGGTGACTACGATGGACATTAGCCCTGTAGGTCAGGGCAGCCTTTTCGGATTATGATACCCATGATGGTACTTTTCATACAGGTCATGCTGCTTGATTGTGATTCTCTGCCCTAACCCCATAGATCTACCTCAACACTGAACTTAATGTATAGGAGTTTTGTAAGGTCAGTATTCTAGTGGCCAGCACTTGCATATAACACTGTACCCCTGACACTTTGGTTCTAGATGCTGCCCCTGGTGCCCAAGGAAAGACTTTGGAGTGATTATTGACCCTGGTCTTCAAATTATCATGTAGATAATATTACTCGGATAGCCTTCTTCCATCTCAGGAATATTGTTAAAACAAGAAATTTGTTGTCACTGCATGAAACAGAAAAACTTACTTTTATTACCTCAAGATTAGATTATTGTAATGCGTTCCTGTCTGGATGTTCTAATAGGTGCATAAACAAGCTCCAATTAGTCCAGAATGCAGCAGCAAGAGTTCTTACTAGAACCAGAAGACACGAGCATATCACCCCCATCTTATTTACACTGCACTGGCTCCCAATTAAATTTTGAATCGAATATAAATTGCTACTTTTAACCTATAAAGCAATGAATGGTCTTGCACCACATTATCTTAGCGAGATTCTTGTTGCTTATGATCCAGCTCGCCAACTTAGATCAAAAGGTGCAGGCTGCTTAGTGATACCTTGAATACTGAGGGCTACTGCAGGGGGCAGAGCTCTCTCTTACAAAACCCCACAGTTATGAAATAAACTTCCAGTTAATGTTCGGGACTCAGACAGTTTCTGTTTTTAAGGCTAGGCTGAAAACTTACTTGATTGGTCAAGCATTTTGTTAACAGGCTTTTATCAGATGAATGAGCAGATTTGGGGGTTCTCAGGCATAGAGAGTTCTGGTAAACTGTGATGATGGGTTCTGGTAAACTGTGATGGGATGCTGTCACTCCCTCACTTTACATGCTCACCCAGGTCCGTTTACAGTGGAGTGGCTGATTGCCCAGTGTCACAGGGTGCCCTCATGTCTGCCTTCCTTCTTTCCACCCAGCACTAATAAACTCTTCTTTTACCATTTCACTGTTATGAGCATACCC
Source organism: Neosilurus mollespiculum (assembly GCA_030014195.1). NCBI lineage: Eukaryota > Metazoa > Chordata > Actinopteri > Siluriformes > Plotosidae > Neosilurus > Neosilurus mollespiculum. The sequence continues at coordinate 31,834,626 of JAQMYF010000002.1, read as the reverse complement.
CCCCCCCCTCTTTCTCTTGCTCCTGCTGATGAAGATCCATATGGACTAAGATCTTCACTCAGAGTCTGTGAAGATGACTTTTCACATATAAACTCTTTTGCCACAGTTATGTAGGACTTACAGTTGTGGGATAACCAACTGTACTACATGATGGATTGTAATGAGGTTTATGTGATTTGTATTTTTATGGTTTCACCCAAATGAGGATGGGTTTCCCTTTTGAGCCTGGTTCCTCTCAAGGTTTCTTCCTCGTATCAACTGAAGGAGTTTTTACTCCTAGTACTTTTACTAGGAGTTTCCTTTTTAAATTATTTTTACTATGTAAAGCTGATTTGTGACAATGTCAGTTGTAAAAAATATTGTTGAGACATTGCTGGGGCTCCAGATAACCCAAAAGGAATAATCACTTCCGCTTGATCCGGGGTCGGGGTATGGTGGCAGCAGCCACCCCCCCCCAGCCATTCCTCCAGCTCTTCTCGGGGGACACCAAGGAGTTCCCAGACCAGTCAAGAGACATATTACATCCAGCATATTCTGGGTCGACCCCAGGGTCTCTTCCCCGTTGGACATGCCTGAAACACCACACAGGTGAGGTGTTCATGAGGCATTCTAATCAAATCAAGGAAGCTCATTTCAGCCGCTTACATCCATGAAAAGGAAGTGTTATGTAAATTGGTGTAACCCAATCAGAAAGGAAAAGCCCTTTTATTTCTCGAGACATGGCAGTCAAGTGTATCTGCCAATATCCCTTGATTAAATCAAGTGGAGGGGTCAGGCACACCATCGTGAACAAACTTATGAATCATTGCTTTGACTATTTTATTAAACCACATGACCAGCCCATCCATCTGAGTGTGGTACATGCTGGTGTGAATCAATATAATTCATCCCAGCAGCAGAGGCTAACATTGTAACCCAGCAGCAGTGGGTAACACCAGAGCCCAGCAGGAGCTTCTAACACCAGAGCCTAGCAGCATAGGCTAACACTACAGTCCTGCAGCAGCGGCAAACACCAGAGCCTAGCAGCATAGGCTAACACTACAGTCCTGCAGCAGCGGCAAACACCAGAGCCTAGCAGTGGCAACAAAAATCAGAGAAAAATCATCTTGAACTAAAGTAACCTGTAGACCTGAAGGTGACCTGAAACATAGAGATAAAAAACTGTTGGGGAGTGGCCCAAACATTTTGCCAGGTGCTGGCAGAGTGCCAGAGGTGCTGAGTAGAGGAGAATTCAGATAAATATATGCACTTGTCAATGAGGTATTTCCCAGCACTGGGAAGATGAGAACAGCCAACTGGGCATTTGCACCCATGGGAAGGTAAAGAGCAGCAAATGAGATTTTTCTCACCATGTGGGAAAAGATGAAAGCATTGAATGAAGTGGTGCCTATTTTTCATATATCTGGGTTTTGCCTCGCCCTCAGATTAGATATTTCCATGAACAGAACTTTATTCATTTATTCAATAAAGTCTATTTTTTCTGCATTTCTTAAACTTTGCTGTGTCTATTTCATCTCGTCTCTTCTGACTCTACATTTTTCTTCATAACATTTGAACAAATTATTACACAATGCACATGTTCTCATGCGCGCACACACACACACACACATACTTGGGTATACTTTTTTTGACATTTTGTTTTTTTTCTCCTTCTAGACTGTGAGGTTTGTAAATCCTCTTTCTTCAACAAGTGTGAGGTTCACGGTCCGGCCCTCTTCATTCCTGATACTCCTGTTCCCATGGGAGTCCCTGACCGTGCCAGACAAACTCTTCCTCCTAGACTAGAGATTGTGAAGTCAGGTATTCCTGATGCAGGTCTGGGAGTGTTTAATAAAGGGGAGACTGTCCCAGTAGGTGCACACTTCGGACCCTACCAGGGAGAGTGGGTAGACAGAGAGGAAGCCATGAACAGTGGATACTCCTGGGTGGTGAGTTTCTTATAAACATGTTATAAAGACTGCATATTTTTGAGCAACAAAATGTTCTCATGATAATTATTACAATTAATTTATATACATTTAACATACATTTCATCTTGGCAGTGATATGGGGAGACACTTATAAAACACTTTAGGGTCCATTAAACTGTTTACTACTTAAAATCTATCCAGAGGTAAACATTTTCAGATTAAAAGGATAAAATGTTCCAGTAAAGAAGGTTTGCCATTACGGAACATTAGCAGCACACTGTTGCTTTTTACAGTGCCATTCATTGTTATCCAACTTGAACTGCTAATCTTGTCTTAATTTGCTTCTAACGTTTTTTCAAGTCAATAATATGAAACAATGTTTCATTTGTTTGTCATTAAATCAATATGACCCGCTCCAGCATAATACAGAATAAGTCACAAGGTAGTGTTTTGAGTATGTTGAAAATGGCTTACCTGGATGAAAATGTGGTATCACAAAAAAACCGTCATTATCCTTCAAAGCATAATCTTCGACATGATTAAGTTCAAATAACCATAAACGCCATTTATTCATGCTAAAATATTTGTTTAAGGAAAGGTTTCAAGTCCAAATATTTGTAAAACCATGGAAAAATTCATTTATTTTGCTGATTTCCTTATTATCCATATTCGATACCAGAATACTTTAGCTACTAACAGAATCCCAAATTTCTGACTTAATCCCTATTATGCTGGAGTTGGTCACAAATGTGATTTCACTTTGATAGTGTAATCCATATTTAAAACTCCAGTAACTCATACCAGATGTATGTTTTCAAGTCATGGTTTATTTTACATATTTCATAGGATGTAATTTTTTTATAAACTGTGTATTTTCATGAATACCAAATTTACTTTGTCCTGCTGACTTCTTTATTCAAGACAAATTTTTAAATCTGGATAAGATTGTAATTAGTTATAATGAACTCCACCAACATTAGCTCAGAACCACTTAAGCTACATTCAGATAGATAGATAGATAGATTCTTTATTAATTCCAGAGGGGAAATTCACAGTTTTCAGCAGAATTTACAGTAAAAAGCACATGCTTAAACTATAAGAAACAAATTTAAGTTGAAGGCAAATATAGCAAAAATTAAAGAACTTAAGACAAACATAGTAAAACTTAAAAATATAAGAATTGTAATACTGTTATGGTGCAAACTGACAGTCCAGTGCAGATGCAAATTGGCTGTCCAGTGCAAAAGATTTAAAAACTGCAGTATAAGCAAGCATGTATAAGTTAATGTGCTTGGTGTGCTGTGGTGCAGTGCAGAGCATGGATGTGGTGTTAGCGTTTCCTCCCTTGCTGGAGTTAAAGAGTCTCATGGCATGGGGAGGAACGATCTCCTCAGTCTGTCAGTGGAGCAGGGCAGTGACAGCAACCTGTCGCTGATGCTACTCCACTGTCTGGAGATGATGTTGTGCAGTGGATGCAGTGGGTTGTCCATGATTGACAGGTTCCTATTCAGCACCCTTCGCTCTGCCACAGATGTTAAACTGTCCAGCTATGTGCTGACTAAAGTGTTCACCTTCCTCACCAGTTTGTCAAGTCGTGAGGCGTCCTTCTTTTTGATGCTGCCCCCCCAGCAAACCAACGCGTATAAAAAGGCGTTTGCCACAACAGTCTGGTAAAACATCTGCAGCAGTTTTCTGCAGATGTTGAAGGATGCCACCACTATCTCCTTTGTCTTGGTGGTGTTGAGTTGAAGGTAGTTGGAGTAACACCATTAAACGAAGTCCTTGATTAGTTTACTGTACTCCTCTTCCTGTCCACTCCTAATAAATCACACAATAGCAGTATTGTCTGTAAACTTCTGAACGTGGCAGTACTCCGAGTTGTACTGGAGGTCCAAGGTGTACAGGGTGAACAGGGCTGGAGAATGTATGGTTCCCTGCGGTGCTCCTGTGCTGCTGACTACAGTGTCCGACCTGCAGACCCCAGATGCTTATACTGAGGTCTCTCCATCAGGTAGTCAGTGATCCAGTCCACCAGATGTAAGCCTACTCCCATCTTTGTCAGTTTGTCCCTGAGGAGCAGAGGCTGGATGGTGTTGAAGGTGCTGGAGAAGTCCAGGAATGTAATTCTCATAGCACCGCTGTCCCTGTCCAGGTCAGAGAGAGGTAGGTGTAGCAGATAGATGATGGCATCTTCCACTCCAACTTACGCATGGTACGCAAACTGCAGGGGGTCGAGGGCATGGCGGACCAGTGACTGTAGGTGGTGAAGCAGCAGCAGCTGCTCTATGGTCTTCCTCATGTGTGAAAACCCTCCCACATTCCAAGCTCTGGTTGAAGATGTGCTGGAGGGGATTTCCCAGCTCCATCGTGCAGGCCTTCTGCAGCTGTGGGGATATTCCATCTGGGCCTGTTGCTGTGCTGGGACAAAACCTCCTTTGTTCACCACTCACCTGGACTGCTGTCAGTACGGGTAGGGGTCGTTCTCCTCTGTCGCAGTATCGGCCAATAGGTAGAGGGAGATAGCAGAATGGAGTGTGGGGGGTGCAGTGCTCTGGTGTGTGAATTGGTTTGAGTGGTCAAACCAGCCTCTCCGTGACCCTAATTAGGATTAAGCAGTTTAGAAAATGAATGAGTTTAAAGTTTAAAGTGGAAAGTGTGCTGTTTTTCTGACTAGATTTTGGTATATAGAACATCAGCAGGAGCAAGGGACTTCTAAGATGAGGAAGGATCAAGATCACTGGTATCTTAGAAGTAGCATGTGTACCTCAACAAAAACACAGACAAAGGTTGTTAGGTATACTCTTAACAATGTAATTGTTAAAGAAGAAAGTTTATCAGTTTTAATTGCAAGCAGGGACTCCAGCATGACTAACTCTGACAGATTAACCAAAATGAAAGAACCTGAAGAAAGACACCCTGTGACATAAGGCATTAAGCCACTTCACTCCATAGGTATTATTTCTGTGTCTCAAACGACACTCTTTACAGCGATTTTTCCCTTCATTTTTATGGTTCATTTGTGTGGCTGTCTGAATGCTGCACTCCCCAATCCACCTCCCCCCTGCAACCTGTAAGGAAAGGTGCTATAGGTAATATTTATGACTGTGTTAGTTGTTCATGACTGGGTTTTTTCAGTCAGTCAGTCAGTCATCTTCCGCTGATTTGGGGTCCAGTTGCTGAGAACCATGGTCCTGGACTTGGAGGTGCTGATTCTCAATCCATTCACATTTAGCTGTGAATCCCTACAGCGAGAGCTGGAGGTCCTGGCTTGATGAAGCCAAAAGGACATCATCTGCAAAAAGCAGAGACAAGATCATGTGGCCACCAAACCAGAACCCCCCAACGCCTCAGCTGTGCCTATAAATTCTATCCATAAAAATTGTGATCAGAACCAGTAACAAAGGACAACCTTGGCAAAGTCCATCTCCCACTGGAAATAACTTCTACATGTTGTTACCAATGTGGACCAAGCTCTGGCTCCGGCATTCCTGAATGGCCCATAGCAATGGGTTCGGTACACAATATTTCCACACCACACCCCACAAGATAGCCCGAGGGACACAGTCAAAAGCCTTCTCCAAGTCCACAAAGCACATTGTGGACAGATTGGGCAAACTCCCATGCCCCCTCCTGGATCCTGCAGAGTGTGTAGAGCGGGTCGAGAGTGCTGCGGCCAGGACAAAAACTTCATTGTTCCTTCTGAATTTTACGTTTGACCATTGGTTGGATCCTCCTCTCCAGTATTTCTGGAAAGACTTTCCTGGGTAGGCTGTGAGGAGTGTGATTCCACAATAAATGGAACGCCATCCAGTCACACTTTTTAAAAAGGGGAGCTTCCACCACCCCTGTTTGCCAATCCAGAGGAATGGCCCCCGATGACCACACAATGTTGCAGAGACGTGTCAACCAAGAGAGTGCTACAACATTCAGAGCCCCGAGGTATTCTGGGCGGATCTTGTCCACACCTGGAGCCCAGCCACCGAGCTTTTAAACTACCACGGTGACCTCTACCCCAGTAATGGGCAGACCCCCTCCTGAACCCCCATGTTCTTTCTCTCCCACAGAGGGCGTGTTGGTGGGATTGAGGAGGTCCTTAAAGTATTCCTTCCACCTCCCAACAACATCCTCAGTAATCCTCAGTTACAGTTCCACTGTAAACAGTGTTTGTGGAGTACTGCTTCCCCCTCCTGAGGTGTCAGATAGTGGTCAAGAAACTTTTTGAGGCCAACCGATAGTCGCTTTCCAGGCTTTCACCGAACTGCTTCCACACCCAAAATTTTGCATCGGCGACAGCCCGGACTGCAGCATGTTTGGCCTGTCAGTGCCTGTCTGCTGCCTCAGGAGTCCCACAGGCCAAAAGGACTCGATAGGCCTCCTTCTTCAGCTTGACGGTCCCAGTCACCACAGATGTCTACCACCGGGTTTGGGGGTTGCAACAACGACAGGCACCGATGACCTTCTGATGGCCTCCCCCGCCATCGGAGCCAGCCCACCACCAGGTGGTGATCAGTTGGCAGCTCAGCTCCTCTCTTTATCCAGGTGTCCAGGGCATGCAGCTGCAAGTTCAATGACTCGACTACAAAGTCAATCATAGAACTGTGGCCTAGGGTGTCCTGGAGCCAAGTGCACTTATGGACACCTTTATGTTCGAACATAGGGTTTGTGATGGACAAACTGTGATGAGCACAGAAGTCCAACAACTAAACACCATTTGGGTTCAGATCGGAAAGGCCTTACCTACCAATCACACCCTTCCAGGACACACTGTCATTGCCCACATGGCATTGAAGTCTCCCAGGACGACGAGGGAGTCCCCAGCAGGAGTGCACTCTAGCACTCTCCCTAGAGACTCCAAAAGGGTGGGTGGTCTGAACTGTCATTTGGTGTATAAGCACAAACAACATTCAGGACCAGTCCGCCCACCTGGAGGCAGAGGGAGGCTACCCTTTCGTCAGCCCGGGAGAAACCTGGGCACCAAGACAAGGGGCAACAAGGATGCCCACACCGGCTTGCCACCTCTCCCCATGAGCAACTCCAGAATGGAATAAGGTCCAGCCTCTCTCGAGATGGGTGGTTTCAGAGCCCAAGATAATGTGTTGAGGTGAGCCCAACTATGTTTAGTCTGTATCTCTCAACCTCATGCACCGGCAAGGCTCCTTTCCCAAGGTGACATTCTGGATGTTCCAAAAGCCAGAGTCAGTAGCCGAGGAATGGCCTCACAAAACCCACGCCTTCGGCTGCCACCCAGCTCACACAGCACCTGAACCCTATAACCCTTCCCACAGGTGGTGGGTCCATGGGAGAACAGATTTATGTCTTTGGGTGACCCATAATGCCCCTGACAACATAACTCTTTCTTTACAACAATCTTTACACTATAATAAGGTGGCCATTCAAGGTGGGACTTAGTTATGGTATAACCAACCTGACTACATGTTGAACTGTAATGCAGTTTTCTTATATGGTTTGTATTTTTAGGGTTTCACCCAAATGAGGATGGGTTTCCCTTTTGAGCCTGGGTTCTCTCAAGGTTTTTTTCTCGAGTCAACTGAGGGAATGTTTTCTTGCCATTGTTGCCACGGGCTTGCTCATTAGGGATGTGTAGAGGCTTGTAGAAAAATGTTTAATTTCTTCCTTAAATTACTTTTACTATGTAAAGCTGCTTTGCGACGTCAATTGTAAAAAGCACTATACAAATAAAATTGTTTTTTTGCATTTAATAGCTGATCAATCCCAGCTGTATTTCAGGCCAATATACACTGTACCAAGGCCCAAGCACAGCTGATTTTTAACCAGTTTCCAGAGTGGAAATCAGTGGGGATGGGTCGGCTTTACCATGTGATGGATATTATATCTGTAAAAATATTTTGGATTTGTACACAACCCATGTAATATTTTTTTTTTATATGAGTGTCCACTGGCCAAAACACTAGAGGCAGATATTTAACAGGAAGATTTGATTCACAGCTTCGCCACTTCAAACACAAAACTTAATGAATTAAACACTTAATTAATCCAAATTCTGATGAAAAGCCTCATCTGCATTTAAATAGAGTTACTAAAATTACCTATGAGCTGTTCCATTTTGTGAAACTAAAGATACAGTAAAAAATTTATACTATTTAATTATACTATTATAATGTTTTATATAATATTGGTTTGACCCATCATTCTTGTTCCTGTGTACTTTAATTTGAATGCATAAATTAGTTTTATAAAGAAAATAAAAAAGGCATATTTTTTTTAATAGATATACAGGAGCAGGCATTCTGAAGAATACATAGATGCTAAAAAAGAAGTGAATGCGAATTGGATGAGGTAAGAAATACACCAGTTATTAAGTGTTTCTTTGATTATTGATTTTACAGCTTTTAATTTGTTGAACTTTATCTTCCTCCTGTCACTGATCTCTCCCCATACTTTCCCTCATTCTTACTCATCATTGGATTTTTACCTGTTCTGACACCTTGCTTCATTTTTTTCAGGTATGTGAATTGTGCCCGTCACGATGAAGAACAGAATCTTGTGGCTTTTCAGTATCGAGGGGAAATTCTGTACCGTTGCTCTCGACCTATTAGCCCAGGACAGGAACTTTTGTTGTGGTATGAAGAGAAGTACGCCAAAGAACTTAGTCCTGCATTTGACTACCTTTGGAACAAAAAGTGCTCCACAAATGGTAATTTTTATTTTTTTTTATACTATATTAATTCTGCAAGGGAAATTTTGATCTGCATTTATCCCTTCCAAAATGAGCGCGCACACACGTAAACATCGAGCAGTGGCCAGCCACATTGTGGCGTCTGGAGAACAGTTGGGGTCCTTGTGAAGGTGCTGCTTATGTCCCTACCACCACTCATTTTTCCTGCTGGTCAGGGAATCAAATAAGTAACCTTTTGGTTTCAAACCCACTTTACCCATTGGGCCATGGCTGCCCCCGACAGATAGTCTGTCCATACATCCTTCAAATTGTCATATATCTGTTTAGTTATATTTGCATGGAGGAGAAGTCCTGAAAGTTGATTTTGAAATAGGTCAGGCACTGGCATCCCATCAGGCATGAGGTCTTTTTTTTATAGCTTTATAATGGGTCTCATGAAATCATGATCTGCCCCTTTGCCCTAAAAAAGGCTATGTGAGCTGGGGAAGAATTGGCCACCTTTACAGTATTCCACACTTCAAAAAAAATATATTGTCTCAAAATTAGGGTGTTCACCCCATCATTATAAACCAGGTAATGCACAATCCCTCCTCCCGTTTCTCATATAATACATATGTTGGTGATGCAACATTCAGAAGTTAAATTTTATGGGTTCATGTTGGATATTTTTCAATTTCAACATATAACTTGGCAAACGCTGCTACAAGTATTCTTTTTCACCTGTAAATGTAACAACAAAACAGATATATCTATATATACACACACATGTGACAAAATACTTTGTAAAGTCCCAAATTTTAAACCAAAATTAACCACTGGTAAGAGTTAGATCACATGTAATTCATAGAATATTAAAGAACTGCACAAAACTATACTTAAAAGTATGAAAAATGTTTTATTAGTGAAATATAAAAAATGAACAAAATTATTTGTTAAATACTGGCATTTATACCAGTGATTAACATACATATCGCAGTATATTTGCTCTTGCCTTCTTTATTCCTGCATACAAAAACTTAGGTTTAATTAGGAGGTCAATACCATGAGAGCATTATCAGATTTCCAAAATTTAAGAAGGTACTATCAGAGATTTATTTGTAGTGTCTACAGCTGTTCAGATAAGGTCAGCAAAAAAAGTGCACTTATTTGCTAATACAGTTTTCTTTACTCAGCTGATGCACTTGTAATATGAAAAAAACACCCCAACCATTTTAAATAACTATCCTATTAGGATTCATAAATTGTCAGCTGCATCACATAAAGGTGAATGAGATATTTCAGTACTGCTAAATATGACTCTGACCTCCACACACTTTCTCATCCTCCTGTTCTGATGTTTGTCCTCCTTCAGTAGTAACATGGTTTTCACTGATACCTTGGTGAACAGCAGCACCACTGTCGGTTGTTGGTAACACGGACCTTGAATGAGGTCTCGACTGTAGTGTGGAGGCAGAGTAGTCGATCATACACAGCATGATTGAGAAACACACTACTCCATTGACTTTTATACTCTACCCTCTTGTGGAGGGCGTTTGGCGAGGCTCTTTAGAGAGCTCCATCTGTGCGAAGTTGTGTGGGTCCTCCCCAAGCCATGCGCCGTTTTGAGAGCTTCACACTTGTCACATGCTGGGGTGCTCTCCTTTTCAGCACCTCTGCCACAGCTCATTGAAGAGCACTTGTTGACTTGTTTGTCGGGATGACTGCCTACTATTGACACAGTAATCCAGCTCAGCTGTTGGAGGAGAATGGGAGTGCATGCTGTTGGGAGAGGCCTTTAGCATTTCCATGGTAGACTCCTGCTTCATCTTAAACCTGGAATGAAGTCCTGTAGAGAGAGAAACTAGCAGTTTATTTGGTTCTTGGAATTGTTTGCTTTTGTCATCCAATCTAAGGGGGGTACCATCCGTTAAGAGTAAAATATTGTTCTGTTAAGTTCTACCGGAGTTCTTTGATGGACCATTTAATTGTCAGGTATGGCAGTGGTGACTCAGTGGTTACAACTAAAGTAACTGAATAGAAAGTCAGAGGTTCACTTCATTCTGTACTGAATATTTGTCTGTTTAAGGAACTGTATGTTTTGGGTCAAACGAAGGGTCAAGAATGTAAATGTTCCCTCCATTACTGACATCAGTTTTTGTCATTTACATTTGCATTTGTGGCAGAAGCCCTTGCAGGGAGCAAATTACATTTTCTTAAAATTTTTTGTATATAACTGAGCAATTGATGGTTAAGGGCCTTGCTCAAGGGCCCAACAGTGGAAGCTTGGTGGTCGTGGGGCTTAAACCACTGACCTTCAGATCACTAATCCAGAGCCTTTATACTTGAGATTAACAACAACCTTAAATTTTCATATTTATGCATTTTATAATCTTGTTGCCATGAATGTGCCATTCTTAATATTTTTGTCTTTTCACTTCTCCAGCAGAAAACAATCTACTTCAAGGCTTTTCCTGCTGCATTTGCTGTCTTTCATATGGATCTCAAATTTACTTAGACAAACACATCCAGAGGTGCCATGATGAAGACTATGCGAGACTGTGGGGATCAGCAGAGATTAAAAATGAGTGTCAGAACCCTTCCGAAGGCTTCAGTTGTCAGTCTACATCCTCCAATTCTGAAACTTTTTACAATGATATACAGAGAAAAATTCATTACTGCTCGAACTGTGGAAAGAGTTTTACTCATCAGAGCGCCCTCCAAGCTCACCGCCGCATTCACACGCGAGAGAAGTCATATCACTGCTCACAGTGTGGAAAAAGTTTTACTCAACAATGTAATCTCCAACGTCACCAGCGCATTCACACCGGAGAGAAGCCTCATCACTGCTCACAGTGTGGAAAGAGTTTCTATCAGTGGAGTAATTTCCAGCGACACCAACGGGTTCACACGGGAGAGAAGCCTTACCATTGCTTCCAGTGTGGAAAGAGATTTACTTATCAGAGTGCTCTCCAAGTCCACCAACATATTCACACTGGAAAAAAGCCACATCAATGCACTCAGTGTGGAAAGAGTTTTTACCAGTGGAGCAATTTCCAACAACACCGGCGCATACATACAGGAGAGAGGCCGTATCACTGTTCACAGTGTGGGAAGAGTTTTACTCAAATGAGTACTCTCCTGGTCCACCAGCGTATTCACACGGGTCAGAAGCCGTATCTTTGCTCACAGTGTGGGAAGAGTTTCTATCAACAGAGTGATCTCCAGAAACACCAGCGTATTCACACAGGAGAGAAGCCCTATCACTGCTCACAATGTGGCAAGAGCTTCTATCAAAAAAGTGATGTCAAAAAACACCAGCGCATTCATACAGGAGAGAAACCATATCACTGCTCCCAGTGTGGAAAGAGTTTTACTCAACGGAGTACTCTCCAACAACACCAGCGCATTCACAGAGGAGAGAAGCCACATCACTGCTCACAGTGTGGAAAGAGCTTTACTCGTCAAAGTACTCTGCAGCAACACCAACGCGTTCACACAGGGGAAAAGCCACATCACTGCTCACAGTGTGGAAAGAGTTTTGCTCGTCAGAGTAATCTCCAACAACACCAGCGCACTCACACAGGAAAGAAGTCACATCACTGCTCACAGTGTGGGAAAATGTTTACTTATTCAGTTACGTTTAAGACTCACAAGTGCGGTAACTCTTAAACACTGATTTTAACTTGCCAAATGTAATATATTTAGTCCTACTTTTTGACCATTGCAGGGCCAACACACACACAACCAGTTACACTCACCCCTAGGGGTGATTTGGAACAGCCAATTAGTCTACTGTGCATATCTTTGGACCATGGGAGGAAACCGGAGTACCCAGAGGTTACCCATGCAAGCATGGGGAGGACACGCAAACTCCACACACAATTGCCCCAAGCCCAGGCCTTGTGCTAACCACTTTGCCACCGTAATCTAATGCCATGTTTTTTTTTACTAAAGAACTATTCAATTTTTGTTTAGATCTGAAGTAGTTGAGATATCACACGAATCATGCATCAGTATCAACACTACTGTTAGTATACTACTACAGCATTATATTAAAACAGAGCCAGTGAGATACCAGAGCCTTAATTCAATGTCTAAGTACAAGTGAAATGTGAATAGAGTAAAAACAGGAACATTTGACTTGATCAAAATTCTTTTTCCTCTGGTCAATGGATGAATTATTTTCCTTCTTTTATTTTAACTAATCCTATTCACCGTTTTATTTGTATAGTGCTTTTTTTGAATTAACATTGATGCAAAGCAGCTTTACATAGTAAAGAAATTTTGTCAAGACTTTAAACTTGTAATCTTTTTCTGTAAATACTACACACCCTTAACCCTGGGTTCATACGCAGACACGGCGTCCGCACCGTGTGTGAGGGTTGTGGGTTTAAGTCATAATCTTGAGAGAACTCTGGATTTGCAATGATCGAACTGACCATGATTATGATGTATTATGATTTGACGCCAGCCGTGATAGAATGTGGGAATTGTAGAAGAGCACAGCAGATCGCAACAGACCTTGATGCGCCATCACAGGAGATCTTGATTAACTTGGAAACACAATTCCTTCAAGTTTCATAGTTTGGATGCACCCTGCCTCCTTTTATACCCCAATCATGCTCATGAATTGTGGATCTCCATGCTCTTTTGAATTGTCGACATCGTGCCCCAGGGTAATGAGACAGCCTGTGGAGAGAGTGGCAAGGAAAACCTCCCCAGACGACACGAAGAAGAAACCTTGAGAGGAATCAAGCTCAAAAATGATATCAATCGTCATTTGGGTGACAAGATAAAAATACAAGCTGCATAACAGGAAATTCGCCTTTGTTTGACACAAAGTCTAGTTGGTTATCTTATAACTGTAATAGAAATTGTAGTCCAAAATTACTTAGTAAGAAAGTTTACATTGCCAGCAGTGTAAAGACTTCTTTGATGTTTGAGTAATATTTAGATCCGTAAGGAACATCATCAGCACGAGCAATGGGCAATGAGACGAGAACTCCAACCAGAAGTACCACATTAGGATAATCAGAATCACAAGATTCAGAGAGCTAAAGGATCAGGATCCCTGTTATTAGAAGTAGCATATGTACCTCAGCAAGCAGACAGAGTGAGAGGTTTATTATATATGGTTTAATTTGCTTAAATTCACTCATGCAACATATGTGCTTCCTCATAATGGCCATAAATCTGTTCTTCACTTAATGATCTTTTTTTCTCTGCTCAGGTTTTTCCTTTATCTCGGCCTTTGGTTTTCTCTGCTTGAGTGCTTTCTAAAATCTTCAAATCCATATTCTCACTTGGTTAAGGCAAATGTTATTTACACTTATTATCCTGGTTCAGCTAAAAATGTATAAATAAAGTATAACCATTCAGCTACTCTTCTCTCTTTATCTCCAACATCCGATACTTTAGCTGATTGCCTGATGCTATAATTAAAGAATGGTATTCGCCGCCCACCTCACTAGACTGGGGTGTAACAATAGAATTATTGTTCCGCGTTTATGGTGTTGTTCCGGGGACGGATTTAAATGATGCACATTTAGAGAGATGCGAGTGGAAACTTGGATGAGTGTTGAGTTGTTAATAAAGTTCATCTTCAGTACCATGTAATTAGAGTGTAAAGATAAGGAGGTTCCCTACATTGGTCACCTGCTGACATCAGAGGGGCTGCGTCTCGACCCGGGAAAAGTGCGAGCAATCAGTGAAATGCCGAGGCCAACGGATGTCAAAGGTGTTCAGAGACTGGTGGGTATGGTTAACTACCTATCAAAATTCTATGATCACCTGTCAGATGATCGTGAGATTTTGAGACAGCTCACGCACAAAGAGAACATGTGGGAGTGGAGTGAAATACATGAGCTTGCATTTCAAAGACTGAAACATGAAATAACCAGTGCTCCACTTCTAAAGTACTACGATCAGGAGGAGGAGCTGACACTGCAGTGTGACGCATCTCAAACAGGACTGGGAGCTGCACTGATGCAGAGAGGTAAACCAGTGGCATTTGGGAGTAGGGCACTTAGACCTACAGAGAGAGGATTTGCCCAAATTGAAAAGGAACGTTTGGCCATAGTGTTCGTGATGGAAAAGTTTCATCAGTACACCTACGGAAGACAGGTGACAGTACAGAGCGACCACAAGCCGCTAGAGAACCTTCACAGGAAGCCGCTACTTAGTGCTCCAAAGAGACTGCAGAGGATGCTTCTCAGGCTGCCGAAGTATGATACTGATGTCATCTATGTACCTGGCAGAGAGATGCTCCTAGCAGACACACCGAGTAGAGCATACATACAGGACAGCACTAAGGGAGACGCTGAGACTGTTAACATGGTTGACTACTTACCCAACTCTACTGAGAGGCTTCGCTCCATTCGAACTGCTACGAAAGCAGATGCAAAGTTACAGAGGATGACAGATGATTGACGGGGTGGCCGCAGAACAAAAAAAAGACATTCCGCAAGACATCCAACATTATCACTCATTCCAGGATGAACCGAGTTATCAGGATGGCGTAGTTTACAAAGGAGAAAGAGCTGTAATACCTGACACACTCAGGGCAGACATCACTCGTCTTATACGTTCCTCACACCTCGGAGTAGAGGCTTGTCTCAGACGAGCGAGGGGATGTGTGTACTGGCAAGGGATGAATGAGAACATAAAGACTCATCTCCAAATGGGACATATGCAGGTCAGTAGACCCGAAGTAGCAGAGAGAGACACTGCACCCTCATGATATGGTACATCAACCCTGGGCAAAGGTGGGAACAGATTTGTCCTCTTTTCAGAACAAGGACTACGTGATAACGGTGGATTACTATTCCAATTTTTGGGAGGTGGATTATCTACCTGACACAAAGAGCAGCACATTCATAAGAAAGTTAAAGGCCCATTTTGGCCGACATGGGATTTCAGAGGTTGTTGTCTCGGATAACGGGCCGCAGTACGCATTTAAACGATTCAGCAAACAGTGGGAATTTGAACACAGGACGTCATCACCGGGATACCCACAAAGCAATGGAAAAGCTGAATCTGCGGTCAAGACAGCGAAAAGTCTCATGCTGAAAGCTAAGGCTGCAGGACAGGAGCCATACTTGGCTATGCTGGACCATCGCCATGCGCCAAGTCAAGGTGTAAATACAAGCCCTGCACAGAGACTTCTGAGTAGAAGGACAAGGACCCTTCTTCCAATCACGGACACTCTGCTGGCGCCAGAAATAAACAACAAACACGGCCTGACACACAACAGGCTGCGACAGGAGAAGTATAACAACCACACTGCAAGGGACATGGATTTGCCTAAAAAAAAAAAAAAAATGGGACAGTGCGAGAATTCAATCCTTTGAGCCAGGTAAAGTCTGGAAGCCTGCACATGTGATTAGACCAGTGAGCCACAAATCGTATGAGGTAAAGTAGGGCAGTGGTGGCTTAGTGGTTAAAACGATGGGTTACTTATCCGAAG
Organism: Neosilurus mollespiculum; assembly: GCA_030014195.1. Taxonomy (NCBI): domain Eukaryota; kingdom Metazoa; phylum Chordata; class Actinopteri; order Siluriformes; family Plotosidae; genus Neosilurus; species Neosilurus mollespiculum. The sequence goes on along the minus strand of JAQMYF010000002.1, from coordinate 31,818,614 downwards.
GTCAGCGGTTCAATCCCCACCATCACCACTGTTGGGCCCTTGAGCAAGGCCCTTAACCCACAATTGCTCAGTTGTATAAAAAATTATAATTGTAAGTCGCTCTGGATAAGAGCGTCTGTCAAATGCAGTAAATGGAAGTAGGTGGGTGTATATACTGGGAAGGAATCAACGCCACCTCAGAAGAAGCCACGCCACGCCCACCTCGCTTACACAAACGACATCTGTGTCACATACCCCAAAAGCGGAAGTGGGTGGTCAGGGCCATGCAGGATAACAAAATCTTGGTGTTACCAGGTCAGGTCGACAGGTTATTAGACCTCACTATCTGAAGGACTCTACACAGTAATGATAATTGCTTTGTTGGAGTTCATGCAACATTTGTAATGATGGTATGTGAGTTAAGTAAAAAGATACAGATAAAGTAAACAGCAATTCAAACTGGATTCCCCCCCCGAATTCTATTGTATTTATACTCTATACTGAATATTTCATGTAGGGTACTTGGAAAGATTTCCTTACCGATGTGAGAATGCCAGTAAATGTGTAGTAATATAATATTGAATACAGGGTTCAAGCTACAAGTGAAGAGTAAGGAACTACACTTCAAAGAAAACAAGAAAAGATGTAACAATAGAATTATTGTTCCGCGTTTATGTCGTTGTTCCGGGGACGGATTTAAGTGATGCACATGTAAAGAGATGTGAGTGGATGAGACTTGGATGAGTGTTGAGTTGTTAATAAAGTTACAACTGAGAAGAAACTACAGAGAGTTTCGTCGTACATTCTTTGCATTATCTTCACTACCATGTAATTAGAGTGTAATAAACTGTATTGCAATGTTTAAAGTTAAGATGCTTTGATTGCATATCACACCACTGTTCACAAACCAAAAGAAAATGGTTTTAGGTAATAATTTATGGAACGATTTCTTGGGGGGGGGCGTCTCTCTTTAAAGGTCTTCATGCAGATTAATTTGATGGGAAGTTACATTTATGTAGCGCTTTTAACAAACCCAAGATTGCTCTATGGGGAGGAAAAAGGAAACTGGAAATTGAAGCATACTAAGCAGTTCCTTGGGACGTGGCGGTCAAGAAAATCAGTCAACATCCTTTTGTTGAATTAACTAGTGGCTTCAATGTTAATTTTTTTCAACCAAATCTAGGTTTACCAACATTTCCTCTCCCTAGATATCATATGTGAGAATATTTAAAAATGAAACGTTGTCATTTAGAATTGCAGCAACCTTCAAACAGAATAGTTGGGTGGATTATAGAGATTAGGGAAATTATGGCTAGTTTTGGTATTATGGTCATTTATCATATCATGAAATGCTATTGTCATGGCTATGGCTGGGTGGATTAGAGGAATTCCAACTTTATTAAATTAGTGCTCTCACCGGACTGTTCCTGGGTGTGGGTGCAGGCCTTTTCTTTAGCAGCTAGGAAACCCTGTGCTTCAGACTGCCACCCTCTTCTTCTGCCCCATTCTTTGGGGGCTGCCAGTCACCTGACCCCTCATCTTCAGAGGAGCTCAGCACCTGTTTTTGATGAGACAAAAAGCTTATTTTCTCACTTACGACTCAAAGATTGCTGTACGGCCTTAAACTGCTAAAGACAATTCTCACCAATATTCGTCTGACCGAGGGCTCAAGCTGTTTCTTAAACAGCTGGGAAACCCTTCGCTTCACAGTGGCCTCCTCTTCCTCCGCCTCCTCTTCCGTTCCATTTTTAGGGTGCTGCCAATCACCTGACCCCTCATCTTCAGAGGAGCTCAACATCTGTTTTAGAAAAGATAAAAATGATCTTTTTCCCCCCCACTTACTTAACCAATACACTGAAACTGATGAAGACTACTCTTACCAATCTCTGACTGGTTGAGGATCGCGCTTTCTTGCGTAGGTTTAGAACCCTTCTAGTCATCCGCTGCTTGTTCTTTTCAGATTCTTGCATGTCCTCCTGAGGTGATTCTGTCACCACCTCCTCATAGTCCACACCTGCCCTTTTGCTCCTCTCTTTCTTCTTCTTCTTTTCCTTGACCGCATATTTCAAAACTGCCTTCATCATCAGTGCTCTGCTCTTGACTGTGTTCTCTGTGGGGTCGTCTGCTGGAAAATGAGGGGTTAAAAATCATGAACTCATACTACTCAACCCAACAGAATTGTTTTAAATTTTTCATGCTGAAGTAACCTTGGCAAAATCTTTTGGCCGTTTGAGGATCATGGCACATCAACGTTGTCACCCTCTCATATGTTTTATGTCCGAGCTGCTGCTTGGCCTGATAGGAGAAATCATGCACAAAGTACATAAGAAAAATATTCCACCTTGTAATAATAATAATAATAATATTATTAATAATAAAGACTTTAAATGAACAAAACGTGTCTTACATAAGTGGCAACAGAAGAACGTAACATATTGAATGTGGGGCCAGGACCCAGATACAGTTCTTCCCAGACATCCTTAAAATACTCTGGGAGTTTCAATAAGGGTCCTCCAACAGTGGTATGGAAAAACGTGGCTGCCTCTGAGCCTCCCTTAACTTGACCACGAAGTCTGTTGTAACGCCTGAACCAGGCGTACTCCTCTGGTTTCAGTGGTATGGCTGCTTGCCCAAGGTGTCTCTGGGTCTTGTGCTTCCGAATCTATTTTAAAAAGACATTTGATTAGTGTTTCTAGCCAAGTTGGTAAACAATAGATGTTGTGTTCACTTGCTTCATTTTAATATTTGGACTCACACGAATGACACGGCAACCTCTTGTAGTCTTTTCAGCAGTCTTGACCTCTTTTACGGTCATGTTGATAATTACACCCTTCCGATGTCCAGTCGTTGCGATGAGAAACCCACCAAGTAGTCCAAAAAACAGTCTGAGTTTCTTTATGTTACAAGGTTCCTCCTCAAGGTCATCTTTTGAAGGAGAGGAACATTTTTATGCTGGAGCTGATTTAGCAACTCTATTTTCCACGAACACAATCCACCAAACAATAATTCTGATATCCAAGTTAGCAGACAGCACATAGGCATGAACCCAGATTCTAAATACAAGTCAATGTAAAATCTTCAAGGGATCCTCAACACAATTTGATTTATTATATATATATATATATATATATATAATAAATCCCCTTTGAGCAAGGAGATGCTTAGAGATGTTTCAACAACTGCTGTGACTACTGATCCTTACCAAGTGCAGCATCAATATGCTTTGGTGCCTCTTCTATGAACCGAGCATATTTTTTGGCCTTGACAAGTTTGTCTGAAGAACAAACAAAAAAAAAAAAACAATGACTGTTCAGCATATATGTGTCTAAACTTGAATTATGAGACTTTCATCAAAGGAGGTGAAGACTGAACTTGCCAAACTTGGTACGTCGCACAAGAAGCTGGTGCCTAACAACGTCTCTCCCAATGTCTCGGACATGTGCCCGAAGCTCCACTTTCAGGGCCTTGATTCCCCTTTCACCAAGCCTCACACAATGTGGCTTCATGTCGGACAGATATTTTAAGAATGCCAAAACATCCATTAAGTATATCCGTTGGGTTGTGGGTTTGAACCCTTTTTGTTGCAGGTTGGCTACAAACCTTAAAAGGTCAAAAATAAGCATTAGTTCATGTCCTCTCAGAGTCAATAGACAATCATAGATAATTCTTCAAATTTTGCAAACTTACTCTCTGACTCTTGAAGTATCCTGAAGGAACAACAGATTTCCATTCGGATTGAGGGAGTTTGCCATAAAGTGGAGGAAGTGGAACACATGACTGGCACGCTGCTTTGCATTTTCCTGAACTTTCCTGGGAGGGCTGGCACCTTCCACATGGCCTTTAAAGTCATTTACCAGTTTCACTGAGGGACAGGAAAATAAATAATTAGACGTTAAACAACGGTAAACATGTGACGGTAAGATTCATAATCCTAAAAGTTTTGAAAGGAATGTGATATTCACCATAAGCAGGGGCGTCCGACGGGGAACGTTTTGGCACACGCTTGTATTTCATAACCTGGAAAAATAGGAAATGAGATGCGGACATCCAAACTTAACATCCAGAACTGGTCATGTTGATATACTAGTATAAAAATGATATGATTCTCACATTTGTACGCATTGTAGAAGAATGCAGCTGCTTCAGCTCATCATTCCGTTTAATTTCACATTCAAGCAGCTGCCTTGTCACACGAAGCTCTGCGAACAGGAACTGACAATTCTCACAACCATCCGCAGGTCTCCTTGGAGGAAGGCGGCGTTTTTGTCTGACAACGGAGCAGGGAGGTTTGCTGGCTAAGGACAGCAGTTGGCGATCTTCTTGAGTGACAGCAGTTGGCGATCTTCTTGAAGGTGACGTGGATGGTCCACAGTCAGTGGGTACTAGGTTCACAGATTCTGTGGCACTCAGTACAGCAGAGTGTACTTCGGTGTTGCTTGGTGATGGCAAAGCTGAGCGAGATGCACTGAAATAATCGGAAGGAGGAGATGTTTGTGGGCCGGGTGTGGATCCTGTGGACAGAGGTAATGCAGGTGTAGAGGTGGCTGTAGCATTATAAAGGGTCGTAGTCCCTTCAGATGCCCTTGCAGCTATCTCCCTACGAACGGCCTCTTCGATAGTAGATCCATTCACTACATCCATGTGTGACACAATTGGTGGTTGGGGATGGCTGGCCCTCAACAGTGCCAGTTCCCTTGCAATATAGCTGTCCTTTGCTCTTTCTATATAAAGTTGAGCCACAGGTTTCTGAAAAAAAAAATGAGGACAACATTACTTTAAATGGAAATTTACTTTGTCTAATTCTGTTCTACTTTACAGTATCATACCTTATGTAATATATTATCTACTTCTCCTTTGCTCTGTTTTTAAGGATGACCAGCAAAATCAATATAAATACAGCGGTGGAATACATACCTTCAACCCATGGACCTTTAACAGATGCTTGTCAAGTCTGTTGATCTGTTTGGAGTCGCATAAATGAACTGGACAGTCCAGATTTGCCTTAAAGCTGGAGAAATGACACCAATGAAAAAAAGGCGTATTATCCAGGGAACAGGACGTTGCCTTACTGAACAGCAAAGAAATATTTACAAAATACTTACTGCCTGTGAGCCAACTTGCTCAAAAGACTGAGCTCTTCTTTGTTTTCCACCTTTTCGGTGACTCTGAGATGCTGCACTATATCCACATATCGAAGTCCACACATAGGACACTGATGTCCAGCTGTTTTATTGCTGGGTCTTCTTTTGGAGCCAGGAGACTTTGCTGGCACACGGTTTTTCTGTGCGTCGGCCTCCTCTGATCCCTGTGTTCGAATGGAAGAGATGGAAAAAAATGTTAAAAAAAATAACACGATGATTTAGAGAAATACAAACTTAATCATGTCAAATTTGGCACTAAAATTAGGTGAAGTGCTACTTTTTTTGTCCGAGAAAAATCTTCAAAGTTTTCAAAAGTAGTGAAGGTGGCATCATCTCACCTGATTGACAGGTAAAATGTTTTGCTTGTTATTGTTGTTATTTTTATTTCTATGCACAGAACTGAACTCCTGAGGTTTGTACAATAACTGGCCTTGTTTGGAGATAATAGTAGCTCAGACCGCTATATATCCACAAGTCGTCCCATCCTCTTCTCTCTCTTCCTATTTTCACTAATTCTATCATTCCAGGTTAATTCATGTGTTTCAGCTCAAGTTAATTCATTTCATTTATAAAATGTTCATTAACATGTACAGTACAGACCAAAAGTTTGGACACACCTTTTCATTCAATGAGTTTCCTTTCTTTTCATGACTATTGACATTGTAGATTCACACTGAAGGCATCAAAACTATGAATTA
>JAQMYF010000002.1:31786791-31799279 GCA_030014195.1 Neosilurus mollespiculum | reverse complement strand
TATATGGTATGTGGGAAAAATAAAAGGACTACAGTTTTATCCCGACGAGCCTGTTTCGTGGTTGCCCACTTATCAGGGGATTTGTTTATTTTTCTCACATACCATATATTTCGCTCTACTTCGATGTACTAATCGACTCAGGATTTTATTATATTTATTATATATATAGGGAGCGAGGGAAAGATGGAGCGGGAGATCAACAGGCAGATTGGTGCAGCCTCTGCTGTAAAGCGGAGCTTGTACAGGTCTGTTGTGGTGAAGAGGGAGCTGAGCCGGAAGGCAAAGCTCTCAAATAACCAGTCGATTTATGTACCTACCCTCACCTATGGTCACGAGCTTTAGGTAGTGACAGACAGAACAAGATGTCCGAATACAAGCGGCTGAAATGAGATTCAGGGTGGCAGGGCTATCCCTTGGAGATAGGGTGAGAAGCTCTGTCATCCGGGAGGAGCTCGGAGTAGAACTGCTACTCCTCCGTGTTGAGGGTAGCCAGTTGCAGTGGCTCGGACATCTGATTAGAATGCCTCCCCAACTCCTCCCTGGTGTGGTGCTTTAGGCATGTCCACCCGGGAAGAAACCCCGGGGTCAACCCAGAACACGCTGGAGGAACTACATCTCTCAGAAGAGCTGGAGGACGAGGCTGGGGAGAGGGACGTCTGGACCTCACTGCTTAGGCTGCTGCCCCAGCGACCCGACCCAGGAACAAGCATAAGAAGATTAAGATGAAGACGAATAAAGGTGGTCATGCTTACTTTATGTGGATCTCTGTTGGCAATATTTCGGAGGGACTGCACAGCAACACTCTGAACCATGGTGGGGAGGCTCTCAGCTCTGATAGAGAATCCAGGAAGGAACTTCATTATGGTCTTAAGGCTTAATGGATGTCCGGCATTTCCCAAGGCCTTCAGGGCAATCACCATGTCTTCATCAATGCCTTTAGTGAGTCCGTTATTGGCCATATCGATCAGTGGCTGCAAAATGAGAGTAGCAGTAAACATAATTATAAATACATGCCAGAAGATAAAATCAAAAAAAAAAGTGACTGTGTAGAGGAGTTAATATGACACCTGCACTGTGAGAACTGGACAGGGATTCACACGATCACAGACTCTGTAGACAAAAGAACTGTACGAAAGGACGACGGTGTTCCATAGCATAAAATGGGACTTACTGAACGGGATGGTTAAAAACTCCTGTAGGAGAATGGAGGAGAAGAGGAAGGTCAGTAAACTTTATTTTTTCAAGTATTATATCATTTCTGAAATTATCCAACAGTTTCCAGTCATTACCTTTGCCATTTCTATCAATTCAGATTCAGCAGATAGATGATTGAATGCCACCACAACTGCCTGTCCAGCCTCATTGGAAGAAATGTCTCCAGCTTTGAATCTGTTCTTCAAGAATTTAAGTACCCTCTCATCCGTCACCTCAACAACTGTATCCAGAAACCACCTCCTAACAAACACCATCATGAGAATGTTGGGAAATGCAGGAAGAAGCATATAGACAAGAAACAGGTTTTCAGGTCTCAGGTTCCTCTACATCAAGAGTATAGAAACATATTCTACAGATCCATAGATAGGCTACTGAACCTGATCTAAGTAAACCATTGGAATACCTGTGCTCATCATTTCCTGATAGCTGTTTCCATAAAAGCTCCAGATCTTCATAACTAGTTGCACGTAGCAGTTGAATAAGTTCAAGAATGTCAGCACTTGTAGCAGCGTTCACATGGTAAATGTGAGTCTGGGCCAAGCGTTTGATCATTTCTGCAATCTGTTGAATTTATAATTATACCATCAAGTATAATATTATATAATGTATGTGTGAGTTTTATTTGCAAAAACGAACCTTAGGAACTGGGTTAGTCAAACTGATCATCAGAATTGGCATCCTCCCTAAATCTTTGTCTGCCTTGTAAATCAGATTTCCTCTGTTTTTTACCTGCCCTGTCACAGGTTTGCCAGCAATGTCAGTCTGATTGAGTAACTGGATCTTCCAGCTGTAAAGTGAAAATCCCAACATGCAGATAGCATTCAGATTTGTAAGCTTGTTATAAAAAACATTATAGTGTTACGCAATATGATTTTAATATCACTCATGTGATATATCAAGTCATGATATAATTTCGGAAGTGTTGTCTTTAGTGCAATTAATTTTACAGAAATCACTAACCTCACTATTGGTCAAACAGCTGATCATGATTTAAAGAAATTATGGATCTAATATGACTGATTATAGCTGTTGTAACATACAGTAAGTGATAGCATAAACAAACAAATATGTAAATAATACATTTACACTGCAAAATTGCTGTGGTATTACAGAATATATCACCAAAACATGCTGCAAAACATAGGTGAAATATACCTATGAAATATACCTATGAATATACACTGCTCAGCCAAAACAAGGTTGCACAGTTTAATATTTTCATGGAGAGCATTCATCCTTGATTACAGCATGTAATCTCCATGGCATTGTTTCTCCAGTTGGTCCGGTCGAGGCTCAGCAACATTAATGTGGCAATAAAATGAAGTCAGCTGATGACCTGAATGTACCGAATGAGCAGGTTATCACATCCATGAACTTCTTCCCTAATGGCTCCGATATAAAATGGGGACTCAAATAAAGAAAAGGTGGTTCAGGGAGCATGAGGAATAATTTTCACATATATACCCTGGAGACCTGACCTTAACCCTATTGAAAGTTTTCGGGATTTGCTGGAGAAGACTTTATGGAGTGGTAAAACTTTTCCTTTATCAATTTAAGACGTCTGTCAAAAATGAACCCAACACTGGACAGAAATAAATGTTATGTTGGTTAAATTTGTTGAAACAATGGCTTGAGGATTATGTGCTGTAAGCAAGGCTACAGAACTACGTAACAACAACATATTTGTGTGTGCAAGTATTTTTTTGAGCGGGCAGTGTATATATGTATGTATAGTTCGACTCCTTCTGGATGGTAAGCTAGTCCATCTCAAGTTACCTCCGCAGTTTTTACTGGTACCACACTTGTGGTTATCACCTTATCCAAGAATCTTAGCATGGCTGGGGTGTAATGAGGATGCACAATTCTGATTCTGATTTGAACTCTCAACTTTTCGATCATGAGCCGAGCACCCTTACCACTACACCACTGGCCTCATTATATATATATATATATATAAATGCAGACTGATGTTTATATAACTTACGTGGCTCTCAGTTTGGAATTGCCACCCTTTACATTAAATGGTGAGAAGAAATGCCTTTCATGTGCAGTTGCCTTTGTAATGAGACCACCATTTCCTATAGACTTCACTGTATATGCATATTTCACAGTCACAACCACATTTTCCCCTCTCTGTAATGCAATATTTATGATTATATAAAACATTATTATCCAATTCAGTGTATATTTTATATAATAAATAGATACATATATGTTCTCTTGAATACTTGCTGGTATATTTATTTGCTGCACTTTAAGATAATGCAGTGTACACACCTGTTTGTTATTTATACTTTCTCGAGACAGAGCCATTCCTTGATATATTTCTGCTTTTTGGTGACAGTTTTTAATGTCAACGTTTTGGGTGACATATAATTCTTTAGCTGTTGCATTCTCCTCAAGAACATAAGTGCTGTGACAGATACCATGGATTCCCACCTGATAACATTAACATTGTTTAGAACATTATAAATTACCATACAGGCAATTTAATTTTAATAACCATGTCGAACAATGATGACACTTATGATATAGAACCTTTCATACCTCATCAAGCTCATAAATCTGCTGAGTGGTTTTGACTGTAACGTGCAGGAACTTTAGAATACCTCGCACTATGTTAACAGCAGTGTTGGAGACATCCGGTGCTGTTTTAATGGCGAGTACTTGTCCCTTTGAGTATTCAAAGACAAAGGGTCTGGATAGTGCAGCTGCCAAACGTTTAGTAAGGTTAGGTGAGACTTTGAAGGAGTTCTCTCCTGGGATTCCATTAAACTCTTGAAATTCCATGCTGGAGATCTATATTGTTGACAGAGTTTTAAGAAACATTCATAAAAATCAACTACAATTAATCCATACAGAGAATTTAACACTATGGAAACAAAAATAAATGATCATATTTTGATTAATTAATTGCTTAAAATGAATGATATTACACTTATTTGCATCCATTATATTGTGCCACTTCAATATATTTACTAATTGTGCTAATTGTGCTAATGACTGATATTTAAAGCTGGGACCAGTATGTAGAGGAACTAGTAACCGCATTGTTCTTAGGCAACAATGTTTGTCTCGGTTTTAAACTCTATCGGTTTACGTCATGTGACACTCCAGTACACGCTCCTTGAATCCTCTCTTGTGAACACGTAATGCCAGAAATGGCGCTGAACATTTTTATCTTTAGCCACATGCTAGCTCGACTAAACGAAACTTTACTTTCTTATCTGTAAAACATGGTATCTTTTCAATACTACAATCTACTCCAGAAATCAACATCACTGTTCTTGCTCCAGATTCATGGACAGACATCCTAAACGGAAATTTAAGGACGAGATTTCAAAGCTGAAATCTCCAGCTCTTAGCTAAAAACAGCCACAATTGAATGCGTCATTTTTACAGACACTATGACACACTTGAAGGTTACATGTAGTGGTCGTCCCATTAAAGAATTCACACTCACTCACTCATTTGCCAACCACATATTCCTATTAGGGTCGTGGGTGGGCTAGAGGCGAAGGTGGGGTACATCCTAAATAGGTTGCCAGACCATCACAGGGCCAACACACACATGATCTCACACTCAGAGCCAATTTGGAACAGCCAATAAGCCGAATGTGCATATCTTTGGACTGTAGAAGGTGCCTGGAGTACCCGGAGGAAACCCACGCAAGCATAGGGAGCACATAAATGTTATCGCTGAGCCCGGAACTCAAAACCAGGACTTTCTTGCTGTGAGGCAGAATTACTAACCTCTACGCCACCGTGCTGCCCTACTTGAAGAATTCTGTTCACATAATCAACTTTAATACCAAGAAATAAGTTTTATCGTTACCTTACCACTAAGTGCTCCTGAGACAAAATGGTGACAAGCACTTTATCCAAGATGAAAATAAATCATGTTAAGTGATTCAGAAAATGAATGGATAAATGAATAAATTAATGCATGCACTTATTTATTCATTTATCCATTCAGAAAATGAATGGATAAATGAATAAATAAGTGCATGCATTAAGCCTTGCACACACTGTCATGAGTTGTATATAGAGCTCAGTGGTCTAAAACCAAAAACATGTCCAGTGTAGGAATATTAAAAAAAAAAAAAAAATAAAATAAAATTGTAAAGGTTTTTAGCATAATACAATCATAGCCGTGTTACAGAATAAGTCTACAGACCTTTAATGGTGTTTGGTTGTGATTACTGGCAAGAAAAATTTAAATCCCAGTATAACTGGAAATTCTAGTCCATCTATACTGGTTCCAGATTAAATTAAATAGTTTTGACATTAAGCATACCTGAAATAGAAAGGTTTGTAGTGATACGCCAGTGATTTTAAAATTGCATTGTAGTTTTACTCCAGACTCAGCCAAGTGTGGTATATCATGCCCGATATTCACCATCCCTTCATATTTATATTCATATGTCTTTTTGGGGTTCAAGACGGGCTCTGAAATCATTGCAAACAAAAAGAAGATTTAGTAGATGCTTTGCACATTTTTTTCTATACTGCTGATTATGCATTTTCTTAGTCAGTGTACCAATAATTTTATATCAACTGAGTTTTGACTCTGCTTTCTTACCTCTATAAGTTTAGGACATGTTCTGGGTAAAATAAAAAAAACAAACAAACAAAAAAACCAAAATCAAAGCTGTTCACTTCTAGAATACAAAGCTTCTTCAAGGATTCTCTAATTAGTTAAAGGCTCTTCCATTCTGGTGAAGGAAACCTCACTGACATTGAAATTACTGTATCACAACCACCATGGTCATTTTACCACGTCTCTGTGCTGAGGGCCACCATTTTTGTTATAATAGTTCTGCTTTGCACTCTCGCCTCAAGATGGCAGTGTTTACCAGTATCATTGTGCCTGGTGAAGGGGTCATTGACACTCATGAACAGGAGTAAGCAAATAGTTGTAGAAAGGCATTGAGTCCAATTCCATCTTTTCCCAAAGGATAATACTAGATGTTTATTAGTACACCTGGTAAGTGAATTGTCCCCTCTATATGTAGTTAGGGAAAGGGAAGACTGGAGGTCATATTGTTTAATTCTCACTCATGGTGTTACATTTCCCCCACAGAACATTACAACTGATGCAGGTTTGGGAAAATTGTAATCATTCTCTGTGGATTAATGATTTATATCTATGTCACTAAATTTAGTGAGGTATCTAGGTATGCATTTAAAATTTGTAATATTTCATTCTATTGTATTTAATTTATTCAATTATATTTAATATAAATATAACAAATGTTATAGTTTTTTTTTTTTAATTTAGGTTAATCTGATTTTATAACAGTCAGGTCCATCCCCCCACATGGAGGTGGAGGGAGGCTACCCTTTTATCAACCAGGGAGAACCCCAACATGTGGGCACTGAGCCAGGAGCAACAAGGATGCCCACACTTCTCCCCATGAGCAGCTCCGGAATGAAATAAAGTCCAGTCCCTCTTCAGATGGGTCGTTTCAGAGCCTAAGCTATGTGTCGAGTTGAGCCCGACTATGTATATTCAGTATCTCTCAACCTTGTGCACCAGCTCATGCTCCTTTCCCGCCAGAGAGGTGACATCCCATGTCCCAAAAGCCAGAGTCAGTAGCCGAGGATTGGTCCGGTAGAACCGAGAGGTTGAGACATACTGACTAGACATAGTTGGGCTCACCTCGACATATAGCTTGGGCTGTCGCTGATGCAAAATCTCAGGTGTAGGAGGAGTTTGGCGAGTGCCTGGAAAAAGGTTGGCCTCAAAGAGGTTTTGGACCACCATCTGGCGCATCAGGAGGGGGAAGCAGTACTCCACAAACACTGTTTACAGAGGGAGTGGGGAGCTGCTCAACTCAACTGGGGATGTTGTCGGGAGGTGAAGGGAATACTTCGAGGACCTCCTCAATCCCACCAACATGCCCTCTGTGGAAGAAGAGGAGCCTGGGGGTTCAGTAGGGGGTCTGCCCATCACTGGTGCAGAGGTTACCAAGATAGTTAAAAAGCTCCTCGGTGGCCGGGCTTCGGGTGTGGATGAGATCCACCCTGAATACCTCAGGGCTCTGGATGTTGTAGGACTATTTTGGTTGACATGTCTCAACCATGCAATGTTGCAGAGACGTATCAACCAAAATAGTCCAACAACATCCAGAGCCCTGAGGTATTCAGGCTTTTGACCATGTCCCCTGGGCTATTATGTGAGTTGTTCTTCGTGAATATGGTGTACTGCACCCGTTGCTACAGGCCATTTGGTTTCTGTATTGCCGGAGCCAGAGATTGGTCTGCATTGGTAACAATATGTCGAATTAATTTCCAGTGAGGGTTGGACTCTGCCAAGGTTGTCCTTTGTCACTGGTTCTGTTCATAATTTTAATGGATAGAATTTCTAGGTGCAGCTGAGATGTTAAGAGGTTCTGATTTAGTGGCCATAGGATCTCTTCTCTGCTTTCTGCGGAGGTTGTCCTTTTGGCTTCATCAAGCCAGGACCTCCAGCTCTTGCTGGAGCGATTCGCAGCTGAGTGTGAAGCGACCAGGATGGGAATCAGCACCTCCAAGTCTGAGGCCATGGTTCTCAGCAAGAAAAGGTGGAATGCACCCTCCGAGTCTGGAATGAGGTGATGCCCCAAGTAGAGGAGTTCAAGTATTTCAGGGTCTTGTTCATTAGTGAGGGAAGGATGGAATGGGAGATCGACAGGTGGATCGGTGCAGCCTCTGCTGTAAAGTGGAGCTTCTACCAGTCTGTTGTGGTGAAGAGGGAGCTGAGCTGGAAGGCAAAGCTCTCAATTTACCAGTCAATTTACGTTCCTACCCTCACCTGTGGTCATGAGGTTTGGGTAGTGACCGAAAGAACAAGATCACAAATACAAGAAGCTTAAATTAACTTTCTTCGCAGGGTGAAGAAGCTCAGCCATCCTGGAGGAGCTCAGAGTAGAACTGCTGCTCCTCCGTGGTGAGATGAGCCAGTTGCGGACAGCTAATTAGAATGCCTCCCAAACTCCTCCCTGGTGTGGTGTTTTGGGCATGTCCAACTGGAAAGGGACCCCAGGGTCAACCCATAACACGCTGGAAAGACTATGTCACTCAGCTGGTCTGGGAACGCCTTGGTGTCCCTCAGAAAAGCTGGAGGAAGAGGCTGGGGAGAGGGATACCTGGACCTCATTGCTTTGGCTGCTGCCCCATGACCTGACCCCGGAACAAGCGTAAGAAGATGATGACGAAGATGAAGATGATCTGATTAAAAAATAAATAAATAAAAATAAAAATTGTAACAATAATTCATGCCTCCTAATTAAACTTTCCAGACAGCTTAGTAGATACTTTATTACTGCATAAACATGATATAACGAAACTTTATTTAGCAGCAGCCACACTTCATAGTTTTAGAAATTAGATAAATTATTATCATAAATCATTAATTGATCATAAATACAGTATATAGTACACAGTATATATCCATGTTGTGTATATATATTTTAGTGGCTATTTATTCCATTACTGACCAATCACAAATTTCTAGGCGGTGTAATTAACAAGTAGCAGTTTCAACATTCACAAACAGCTTATGAACAATACTGTATATCATCACTGTGTCTATGTGTGTGTGCCAGTGTGTGCGCCCGTGTGTGTGTGTGTGTGTGTGTGTGTGTGTGTGTGTGTGTAGGAGAGAACGAGAGACATAGAGAGACTGTTATTCTTTAAAAAGTGCCACTACTACCACCACCACTGCCACCACCACCACCAACAACAACAACAACAACTATAATAATGATGATGACGATGATGATGACAAGGGTGTTTCTGTGAGGAGTTCCCCCTGTGCTTGCATGGGTTTTTCTTCTAAGTACTCCAAGTTCCTCCCAAAGTCCAAAGACATGCACAATAGACTAATTGGTTGCTCTGAATTGCCCCTAGGTGTATTCCTGCTTTCCTCCAACAATACAAACAATACATCATGCTTACTGGTTGATTCAAATTTCCCCTAGGTGTAAGTGTAAATGGTTGTGTATGTCTTGGCCCTGCAATGTACGGGCGGGCTGTTCAGGGTGTACCCTGCCTTCAGAGTTGGCTGAGATAGGCTCCAGCCTCCCTGCAACCCTCATAGGAATAAGCAGTTTGGAAAATGAATGGTTGATAATAATAATAATAATAATAATAATAATAATAATAATAATAATAAACAAACAAACAAATAAATAAAATAATAATAATAATACATTTTATTAAAAATACCTTGTTTAAATATGCCTAAATATCACTCTGTTGTAATTAATTATTTACTGAATCAATTCTGAATGACGGTGAATATTGTTACTCACCATAATTTGTACTCTCAGTTGCTGCAAAAAAAAAAAAAAAAAAAAAAAATCCAGATTTAACATCTGTTTCATATGAATAGTCTTAGAATAAATAAATAATACTAAAATAAATACTATACACACAGCTATTACATTTAACATTCTTGTGCAAATAATTGGTCCATTAATGATCTACATGATTTATAGAGATATTACTTATAGCATGCTTTTAAGATACTTACCAGCCAAGGCTACATACAGAAAGAAGAGAAGCCAACGCATGGTGAGTGCCAGGAGTGAAATCACCTGATTAGGCATAACCTTATATATCACTGTTAATCCTTCCTCTCCTCCCATTCTTATCTGCCTGACTCAAGATGAAATGACCTCTTGAAATTCTGCTTAAGCTTACCTGTGCCAACACTTGCAGATGTGCGGGTCAAATTTTAACACTTAAACAAAAGAAGCCGAAGCCATAACACGGTACAAGAAGTTAGACTAGCCTAGTGCAGCTTGTTGTTTGGAGATGTACTGTTGGTAAAATGGCTTCTCACCAATATTCTGGGCCTGTGGCAATGGGAAAAGGACAAAGGTGTGAGACCACAATGACAATGTCACTTAGTCCTGTAAATATAGTGCACTGAAAAGTAAAGAATCTCTGTGGACCTTTGACTTGAAATCAGACTAGTTTTGAGCATGTAGTGTCAGTCATTAATGTGAAATTATCTGTGATAGAGTGATTGAGACCCTAATACACAGTGGAGGGGTTTTGAATCACTTGAAAAGGGTTTATTTTGCCTTAATAACTGGCTTGCTGTACATTAATCATTCAGCCATTCATTTGCTGAACTGTTTAATCCTATTAGGAGCATGTAGCCTATTTCAGCCAAATGTGAGTGAAGGTGGGATGCACTCTGAACAGCTCGCCAATCCATCTCAGGGTCAACACACTATATTATTCTACTTATTATATGGCTACTTAAAAAAGGATTTTATTTCTTCCTAACTTTCTTTCTACTAACAAATTGTTCTACTTATCAAAGGTGTATTCCAAAGAAATAACAGATGGTGGAATGCCGTGATTGACCAATCAGAATCGAGTATTTAGTAAATGTATATAATACTGTACATACAAATGAATATGCATCGTGGTGATTCAAACAGCCTAGAGTCAGACTTACTTTATTTTTGATGTATATTAAAGAGATGAACATGCATTGTTTGAGTATAAAAATCGATCCAAATGCCCATATACCTTCGAAATGTACATTTATTCATTGAGCAGATGATTTATTGCTATAAATGTTTAAATATTTATGTGTTAGAACAATTACAAGTATAAGACCCAGTGTTGAGTGTCTCATGATTTGCTCAAAAGCTCAAGAATGACTATATGGATGTCCTGAAATTTTAAGTCTTTGGCCATTGTTAAGGAAAATATCATTAAGGAAAATATTAAAATGAAATAAATGGTCTTACAAATATTTTGAACAGTATTCAAGGTAAAGAAGTTTTAGGAAAGTATCTACATTTTAGCATTTTTTTTTTTTTATTGACCTATGATAATACAACCCCAATTCCAAAAAATGTTTTTGGAATTGTTCATTTTCTAAAGCACTTAATCCTAATTAGGGACGTGGGAAGTCAACCCATCTCAGCCGACTCTGGGCAAGGGCAGAGTACACCCTGAACAGCTCGCCAGGCCATTGCAGGGCAGAAACACGCTGACAGCGATGCACCCTACTCTTTTCGAAAGTTAGCAATGGTTCTTTTACATGCCTCTCACCACAGACAGTGAGACCCATGGCTGGCCTTTGACAATCCAGTTAGCTGCACTGGGGGGACAACCATGACAACACAGTGATAGTGGGGCTTGAACCCCCGACCTTGGGAGTAGTAATCCAGCACCCTACCACTACTGCAGAATGTTTTAATGTAGTATAAAGTTGTTTTAGCTTATTTAATTGAAATAATCTACATTTACACTGGCTCAGAAAACACAAAAAACCCTGTCACTCCTCCAAGGCAACTCACTTGAACTCACGTGTACTGGATGGCCTGTTTGGCTTCCTCCTCCCATTTAGAGAGAGGAGAGGTGGTGAAATTGAACCAAAGTTTACTGAGAGTCAAGATCAGGAAGGCTAATGACAATTACAGGAGAAAGCTGGAGTGGAAACTCCATCATAACAACATGAGAGAGGTTTGGAGTGGTATGAAGACTGGTTTCAAGCCATCTAACAGCAGAGGAGCTGAGGGCGGTGAGGACAGGGCCAATGGGCTGAATATGTTTTTTAACAGATTTGACACTGCGGCTACTGCTCAGCCCCCTTCTCCTTGATGAACTCCTCAGGAGCAAGCCTGAAAGCCCCTGCCACAACACCCTCTCTCCCTCCCTCTCCTTACTGCACCTCTGCCTCCTGTGATGGACCTGACAATCCTCCTAATTGTGGATTTTAGGAGATCCAAAACAACAGTGGCCCCTGTTTCCATCCAGAGCATCAATGTGGAAATGGTGGAGGATTATAAACACTGTGGAGATCATACTGACAATAAACTGGACTAAGTTCAAAAAACAACCACACTTTACAAAAAGGGCCAGAACAGTCTCTATTTTCTGAGGCAGCTAAGGTTGTTTAACATCTGCTGAACACTGCTCAGGATGTTTTATGAGTTTGTTGTGGCCAGTGCTATTCTCTGTGCTGTTGCATGGTGGGGCAGCAGACTGAGGGTTGCAGGCACAATCAAACTGAACAAACTGATTTGAAAGACCAGTAACTTTGTGGGGATGGAGTTGGACTCTCTGACGGTAGTGTCGGAAAGGCGAATGTTGTCCAAAATAAATACAATATTGAACAATACCTCCCACCCGGTTCACAACCTGCTGATCAGTCACAGGAGCACGTTCAGTGAGAGAATGATACCACCTAAATGCTTTACTGAACTACACAGGAATTCATTCCTACCTGTGGCCCTTAAACTGTACAACATGAATATATA
>JAQMYF010000002.1:31724930-31741639 GCA_030014195.1 Neosilurus mollespiculum | reverse complement strand
CTGCTATAACATACAGTACCAGCCAAATGTCTGGACACACCCACTCATTCTAATTGTAGTAAAAGGTAGTAACAAAAATAGGTTAATAGACAGAAAAATACCTTTTTTTTTTTTTTTACAGAAAAATGCATGTGATCTGATACAGAAATACATGTTTTTCTGTCTAGCAAAGATTTTAGTAGGTTCATCTAATCTCTTCTGCATTGTCCTAAGCGACTTAACTCATAGTCAAAAACAAAATATCTAAATAAAATATATACGGTCAAGCTTGGCGAAGAGTTCCAAGTGAAATTCATGCGACTCTATTAGCCACATCTGTCCATATATCCAGATATTTTCGCCGCACATCTGTCAGCGTCAGGTGGAGCCAGTCCCAGCGGACATCAGGCGAGTGGTGGGGTTCACCTTGAACAGGTCGACAGTTTACTGGACTATCTCAGGACTATCTCAGACACAGACAACCATTCACACTCACATTTACACCAATGGGTAATTTAGAGTATCCAGTTGACCTAATGTGCATGACTTTGCACTTTGGGTGGAGACCAGAGTACCCAGATGAAACCCAGGCAAGCACAAGGAGAACATGTAAACTGTACACAAAAATGCCCTTGGCTGAAATTGGAACTCCAAACCTTCTCACTGCAAGGAGACAATGCTAAACACTGAGCTATCGTACCCCCAACCTTATCAGCTGCAAGTTCTTATTTTTCTTTAAGACATTCTACCTTTTCTTCCATCTTGTTCCTCTAGGTTAAAACATTTCTTATTTCAAATGAGTAGCTATCACTTCTCAAGCAGACGGCTCAGTTAAAGTAGTGAATGTGAATCATTTCTGTTTGCTCAGATTCCTTCTAAATCACTAAATGGTCTGAAACGTACTTCTGAGAGCTCGCCATTAGAGACTGCTTGTATGGAGATCATTCTGTGGTGCAGACAGGATAGTGGCTATAATGGATGTCTTGTGCCTTATGTAATTGTAATCTGAGAGGGATTAAATGGGCTCTCCCATGAATACTTTGCGGTCTTGAACGTGAAAACAAAACGCACGCAGACGGCTATGAATGGCTGCTGACCATTTTGTTATTTTAACAGGGCAACTTTTTTTTCTGGCAAACAATGAGCTGAATGACATTTGGATAAGGATATGATGATAAATGTAAATAGATATCTGACAGAAGCCAGCCTCATTGGCTCAGTCGCCTGGAACAACTTAGAAAAAGATAGAAATCATTTGTACCAAGTCCCTACTGTCCTCTCAGAGCCCACTACATGTGATAGAATGATAAGGTGAAACCTCAACCACTGGCTGGTGATACAGCACTGCCTTCTGGGATTGGAGCTGTTTATAGTCTGGACCCTGTGCTGTTGCTTTTGCTTAAAACATGTCACACTCATGTGACTCAAATTACACCGGTGCTTATGATCGATTTAGCCTTGACGTTCAAAAAATTAGGTTTTTTAAGAAATTTTTAAGAATGCATTTATATAAGACGAAGGGAAATGGGACAGGCGGGGTGAACATGGGCCTTTATTGAAGGTCACTTATGAAAAAAGGAATAATGAATTAATTCCGGTCATATCTTCATTCATTCAGTCTCTGAACTGCTTAATCCTACTAGGATCCCGAGGAGGCCGGAGCCTACCTCAGGCGACTCTGGGTGAAGGCAAGGTAAACCCTGAACAGCTTGCCGATCAATCGCAAGGCCACACAACCAATCAACAGCTTTCTCAGCTAAGAAGTCACTAAATTAAATACATCCTAGTATTTTAGCAGTGGTGGCTTAGTGGTTAATCAGTGGGTTACTGATCTGAAAGTCAGTGGTTCAATCCCCACTATCACCACTGTTGGGCCCTTGAGCAAGGCCCTTAACCTTCAATTGCTCAGTTGTATAAAAAAAATTATAATTGTAAGTCGCACTGGATAAGAGCGTCTGCCAAATGCTGTAAATGTAAATGTAAATCCAATCCTTTGCTGAACCACTCAATCCTATTAGGGTCGCAAGGAGGCTGGAGACTATCGCAGCCAACTCTGGGCAACACCCTGAATAGCTCACCAGACCATCGTAGGGCCAACACTCACACATAATAATTCACACTCACACCAAGGAACTCCCAATTGTGCATGTATTTGGACTGTAGGAGGTAACCAGAGTACCCAGAGGAAACCCACGCAAGCATGGGGAGAACATGCAAACTCCACACAGGAACTCCCAAGCTGAGCTCAGGACTCAAATGTGGGTTGTTCTTGCTAACTGCTATGTTACCATGCCGCCCAGTAAATAAAATTCACCTGTTTAATTTGGGATTTGGTGTACCTTAACAGAATATTGCAGCTAGAGTCTAATTTTGTATTATACATATGATGACAGTTACACTGATCTCTCAGGAAAAAACATCCAGGGTTGCGTTTTAAAACAGAACTCCGTAGTGAAGAAACAGTTTATAAATCTCATTAAAATGCCATTTCATCATCCTCGTAATTAATGAAACAACTACACACCTGACATAACACTAATTACACAGCTGAACAGTCTGAACAGGTTAATGTTGCGTATGTGATTTCGACCCACCTCACTGAATCAGGCCGTTGATGCTAGAGAAGTTTTTTTTTCCTCTCTGAAATATTCGGTGAATAGCATTTCATTAAGGTTGGTTCTCTATAATGACTGCTTACATGAATCATAACAAATCGTGACAATCAGATTTGTGGTACACAAAATGTCACGAGTGTGGGTTTTTATTTGTCCTCAGGGCTTTTCTGTATTGCAACACAGCATAAAAATTCTCTGAATGATGACTACATGACCTCATGTCCTGTAGTTTCAAAGAGAATAACACATAACTTTGGCAGTATAAATAAATATTGAATTATTAAGTTAGAGAGATTGGGGGAATATTTGTTTACAGTTTCAAGTGAGAGCTCTTAGCTTTACATTTTATTGCCAGTCACGTTCTCATAGTAAGTGTTCATGCAAGTTGGAGGGAACTCAGATTACTATAGAGAGGGACTGGAAACCTGTACTGGCCTCCCACTGGCCTGGCCTGGCAGGCCCGTCAAAGTTACGCTCATCAGAATTCTAGCTCAAGTGACAATTTGGGGTGGCATGGCGGAGTAGTGGTTAGAATGTCTGCCTCACAGCAGAAAAAGTCAGGGGTTTGGGCCCTGGACTCAGGTGGTACTGTTTGGAGTTTGCATGCTCTCTGCATGCTTGCTTTGGTTTTCTCAGGTACCCGGGTTTCCTCCTTCAATCCAAAAACATGCACATTAGGTTAATTGGCTGTCTCTAATAGTGATTGGTTGAATGTGTGCTGCCTTGTGATGGTTTGTTCAGGGTCTTTTTAGAGACAATAGTTCACAATGAAACACAACCACGAGTTTGAACGATATATTCGGGGAGTACACAGACATTGCTAGCGAACTTGCAATAGTGGTACTAGAGATATAGAGTACAGCAAGCATCCCGACAGCCCTCGACCTGCAGCCATCAAATACCAGTACCGGTGCCTTGAATGCCATTGTTTACATCTAGTGCTATGGATCTTTTAAATGCTTCATAATGACACCGTGCCAGTACAAGGCTATCACCATAGTCATAGAGTTCACTGAGTTAAACAACCATGAAAATGGAATTACTGTGTATGGACACTGATTTATGGAATAGGTGGGCAGTTATTAACACTAATACATTCTGATGATGAGAAGAGTGGTTTTAATGTCAGGAAATTACTGACAGCCTCTCGCGTTTCCTAGAAACTGCAATACCTACGTTACACACGGACACAACGCATAATAGTCACGTTTCAATGTGTAATTGTTTTATACTTTCTCAAGAGGCACTACAATTCAATTTTAAGGTTACATGTAGCAGCCATCTTACTGAAGAATTCTGTATACAAAAGCAACTAATACAACGAAAAAAGTGTTATCATTACCCTACCGCTAACTTCTCCTGAGTCAGAATGAAGAACAGTACTCGATCCAACTCAGTAATCTAATAGATAAATCAGAGTTATTTATTTTTATATTGGATAAGTACAGGGCCGCACAGTGGTGTAGTGGTTAGTCTGTTCGCCTCACAGCAAGAAGGTTCTGGGTTCAAGTCATTTTTGACTGGAGTTAGCATGTTCTCCCTGTGGTGGTGTGAGTTTCCTCAGGGTACTCAGGTTTCCTTCCACAGTCCAAAGACATGTGCATTATATTTACATTTACAGCATTTGGCAGAAGGTCTTATCCAGAGCCACTTACAATTATCATTTTTATACAACTGAGCAATTGATGGTTAAGGGCCTTATTCAAGAGCCCAACAGTGGTGATAATGGGGATACTGACCTTTGGATCAGTAACCCATCACCTTAACCACTAAGACACCACTGCCCTTTGTACATTAGGCTTATTGGCTGTTCCAAGTTACCCTTGATGTGAGTGTGAGTGGTTGTGTGTGTTGGCCCTGTGATATTCTGGCACTCCGTTCACGGTGTACCCCGCCTTTGCCCAGCCTTGGTTGGGATAGGCTCCAGCCTCCCAGTGACCCTTCCTGTGACCCTAGTAGGAGGAAGCAGTTCGGAAAATGAGTGAATGAGTAAGTGAGTGAATAAGTTAGTCGATTTAGCCTTACTATTTTCCTTTCACACTCAAAACTTTCTCGGTAGAAAGGGCTAACACAACACACCGCCATGTTGGCGTCCCTGTCCGAATGTGGCGCCTAATCTTAGAGGTTTTTAGTTAAACACTATCATTCCTTTCTTAATGACATAAGTCTACTTACCTTTCATGGCATTCGACTGTGATTACTGGCAGAAAAAAAAAGAAATATACTTCTGAAATTCCAGCATGCATTTAGTGAACCCTTCCTGCTGCACAAAATATCACTCTGTCATTGAATGAGTGAAAATTTATTGAGGTTACCAATCCATCTCTATATTAACCCCAAGTCTGCATCAATCGCAATTAAGGAACAAATGAATGAACAGGAAGAACGCAGGGTTTAAAAATGGGCAAACAATCAAATAAAGAAATAAACAACACACCCTCACAACCATTTACACTCACACTTACACCAAGAGGCAATGTGGAACAGCCGATTAGCTTAAAGTGCATGTCTTTGAAATGTGAAAGGAAACTTGAGTACCCAGAAGAAACCCACACAAGCATGGGGAGAACATGCAAACTCCACACAAAAACGCCTATGCCTGGGAATCGAACCCAGCACCTTCTTACTGTGAGGCGGACGTTCTAATCCTAATCGTAAAATGCTTAATCCTAATTAGGGTCATCTCTGGGTAAAGGCAGGGTACACCCTGAACAGCTCACCAGGCCATCGCAGGGCCAACACACTTACAACCATTCACACTCACTCTCACACCTAGGGGCAATTTGGAACCGCCAGTCAGCCTACTGTCATGTTTTTGGACTGTGTGAGGAAACTGGAGTACCTGGAGAAAACCCACGCAAGCACGAGGAGAACATGCAAACTCCACACAAAAATGCAGCGAGCCTGTGAATTGAACTCCGTACCTTGTCGCTGTGAGGCAGACCCGAGTAGGATTAGGCGGTTCAGCAAATAAATGCGTAAAATATTATGCCATCGTACCCATACCGTGATATCATCTCTGTGATTCTGAAACTACAAGAGAAACATTTCATATCCAGTGGATGATTGACTGCAACAACAACAGACAGAGCTGTGCTTAAAGTCTGAGCACTGCAGATGCAAACACTGAGCACTTCTACGTTTATACAAGTGTAGATCGTGTATGAAAGACACCAATGGCACCGAAGGTCATATATTATGCTTTTCACGTCCTCTATCCCACAGGTAAAAGCGTTTCAAACCCTGGCTAATCAAGTCAGCCAGACAGAATGTATTATCCCTGAAATATAGCAGAGTATTTCTTTTCATAGAGTCTGCAGTTATGTCAGGGGATTTCATCAGCAACCACAGCAATGTTAGGCTCATTATACTAAATACTTGTTGTTTGGCTTGTGTTGGTCTCAATTATGGTGTGTGTAATGAACCATTTTTTAATCATTCTCTTTCTACAAATGAGTGCGATATTCATAACTGAACAGTTAAGCAGTTTATATCTGCTTTTAGGAACAATGAGATGCTTCTAGACTTGTCTTGGTGTGAGTGTGAATGTAAACGGTTGTGTGTGTGATGGCCCTGTGAGATGGCATCTCTTTAACATCTGAAGGATTCATCCATTTCTTTCCACTAAGGCCACTCAGATACTTGTTCAGTCCCATCTCAAGACTAGACTACTGCAACTCACTCCTGGCAGGTTCTACCTTTGAGCGAAATTCGACCTCGCAACTGATCCAGAATGCAGCTGCACGGCTTGTTTTCAACAAGTACGCAAATACGCTCCAGCCTTCCCATGACCCTAGTAGGATTAAGCGGTTCAGCAAATAAATAAGTGAGACTGAGGGTGTTGTGTAACAACCCCTTAATAATTCTCTATATCATACTTCGCCTGATTCAATAATTGCTTATTGGTCCCATTTAATCTGCAGCATCAGTCATTGTTAAGGATTGTGTGTTACATGTCACATTCTATAAGATAAATAACCACAGATTATACAGCATATCCCATCTGAATAGATAGGTTGGTAAATAATCAATTCTAACTGCTTCGGACACTCACCAGACACGTTAAGAGGACAGCCTGTTTACCTGCTCAATCATAAAATCATTCAATCAGTCATGACAGAAGTGCAAAGCTTGAAATTACTAAGTTTACAGGACAGTGCTATTAAAAAAATTGGGGGGAAATGTATTTTTGTATGTGTGATTGCCCTGCAATGGTCTGGCAAGCTGTTCAGGGTGTACCCTCTCTTCTTTCATAGTCAGCTGAGGTAGGCCCCAGCCTCCCCGTGACCCTAATTAGGATTAAGCAGATTAGAAAATGAATGAATGAATGAATGGGTAAAGTTGTCCTGTCTGGTTTGAGTTGAGACGAGGTCTTCAGTAAAGCATGCCTTACATGGGGGTGGTTCTGATGCCACAACTGAACAGTTATGGCGGTTCTGTTGGGCCACAGTGAACTGAACAGTTATAGCAGTTCTGTTGGGCCACAGTGACATCACCCTGACACCATGATGTTTGCCATCATTTGGCACTGACTACCATAAATATAGTCAGTAGACTAGCTGCCTTGTAGCTGCCATGTTGTCACCTTTCTCAACCTTTCTGAACCGCGTTCAACATCACTACAATCTATTCGCACCTGTTTTAATGTGCTCACCATTGTTTTGCCACACCACCGTCATTTTAAATTGCAATGAACCCCTTCAAAACTGACCCAGTGTGAGGGTGTTTTATCACACTGTTGTCCTATTTTGGCAGTTCAGATGAACTGCCGTCAGAACTGCCCCGTATGAGGCTAGATCAACTATGTGACAACAGCGAGAAGAAAGGCATCTCAAAACACCAATCCTTGAGGTGGATAGGCTACATTCATTTATTTATTTTCGAAGCCACTTAATCCTAATTATGGTCGCAGGAATGCTGGCACCCATCTGACTCTGGCCAAAAGCGGGGTACACCCTGAACAGCTTCACCAGACCATGTCAGGACCAACACACATGCAACCATTCACACTCAATCTCACCTAGGGTTGATTTGGAACAGCCAATTAGCCTACTGTGCATGTTTTTGGACTGTGGGGGAGGAAAACCGGAGTACTCAGAGGAAACTCAAGCAAGAGGAGACCATGCAAACTCCTCACAGTAACGCCCCGAGCGCAGGAATGAAACCCAGGGAATCGAATCGAACCTGTTTGCTGTGAGGCTGACCAGTAACCGTGGATGAGTTACAGAAGCAGAAAAACCCCAGCAGGTTCCCCTCCTGTCAGCCAGGAACAGGAATATGAATGGGGGTATAGGTCTTCATAATAAAGTATGTAATACCGGATCTCAGAAATGAATAGGTGTGGTGTTTGGTGAAGTGTGTGGTCAGATTCGTTCTCCACCACACAGCTCCAATCCTGAATACAGGCGTCAAGACAGGCAAAATCCAACCACATCATTCATTTAATCAGATCTTTTATAGTCATGAGCAGGGCTGGCATGAATTGTAGCCAGTGGCAATACTTTTAGAAAACTAAATCTGTCTGCCCCATGACAAGATTCATTCATTATAAAGACGTATTTTCACTTCTGGCAAGTGAGGCACGTTTACCGCTGAATTGATTGAATGATTAGAAGCAGACATGTCACTGCAGCCATTCGAGTCCCAGTCACACTGTCAACTCATGAACTCAAATAGCCTTTACCAATGATAGCTGGTCAGATCTAGAAAAACACACCGAGGCAGTAAATATATCCAATGTGGTGATCTTAATCAGCTCAGTGCATCTGAATACATATGTCTGATTCCCGAAATACAATACATGTATGTTTATGCTCCAGGCAGAGGCTTGCACTATGAAGATTGATCTTATGCTGTGTTTAGAGAAGATAGCAGGGGCTACAAAACAAACGTGGGATGCCTCTGGCATGATGCCATTTTTAAAACTCTGTCTCTTTATACCTGAGAAAGGAAGAAACTGTAATTTATATAGACGTGAAACATGAGATATTAATAAACAATAGTCTCTGTAAAATGGTGTCATACGATGGTACTTACCTGGTAAATAACCTGCAGTGTGGGAGACCCAGTGTAGGTCTCAAAGAAATGTTTACTTTCTCACTTACTCACTCACTCACCTACTTAGTAGCCCTACTAGGGTCACAGAGAGGCTGGAGCCTATCTCAGCCAACACTGGGTGAAGGATACACCCTGAATCACAGCCAAAAACACAGAACTATTCACACTCACATCCACACCAAGGGGCAATTTGAAACAGCCAATTAGCCTAATGTACATGTCTTTGGACTGTGGGAGGAAACTGGAGTACCCAGAGGAAACCCACAAAAGCACAGGGCGAACATGCAAACTCCACACAAAAAAACGCCCTCGCCAATTCCAGGACTCAAACCCAGGACCTTCTTGCTGTAAGGCAGGCGTACTAACCACTATATCACCAGTTTCTTTATGCCGGAAAGTATTTTTTTTCATACCTGTAAAACCATCCAGTTGGGCTACCGAGTGGTGCATCACGAAGGTGCTTGACTACCAACCTGTTTGAACAAGTTCAAATCCCAGGTTGATGTACACAGCCATCTGCAGCCAGGAGTTCATGGGGGCTAATTGGCCAAGCATGGGAGGCAGGGATGGCAAACATTTTCCTCCCTGTCACTCAAAGCATTCATCAGGCAATCACGGGCATCTTTGAGCTCATGCATACAAGGAGCAGATAGTGCTTTTCCTCCAAGTGTATAAGTCTGCCCCTGAATGCGAGTGGCAGCATCACATGTCATAGGGGGGCACCTGCTTGTTACGCTGCTCCCTGGGAGGCAATGGCTAAATGGCAATCTGCTATGAGAAAATAAACAGTACTGCATTGTTTTACTGACCTGTTTGACAATAACAATAATTTTGACTCAGCACAAATAAAAACCTTTTCAGCCTGGCCTTAAGGGAGCACCTGTCGGGAGAAAACTTATACCGTGCTTAATTTAGAATTAAGACTTGTACTCAGTTTTAAGTTAGCAATATTTTGCCTAAAAGTAGTGTTTATTCATAGAAATGGTTAGATATAGTTTAAGTAACCAGCTCTGGTGAAATAGAAAGCTGAAAATAATTACATATAACCTTGACAATAATCATGAAGAAGCATTGCTGTTAATGTACTAATGAAATAACCACACTGAGAATGTGAAGGTGATAGAGAGAAAATTTATTGAAAAAAATGAAATTACAGATCACTCAGCTTGTCAAGAGGGATTATTGGAACAGGAGAATCAGTGGAAGAAGAATGACTCAGTATATGGAAGTTAAAAAGAAGGAGGTTCCAAGGGGCACAGAACGTATATAAGTGGGGGAATTCAGAGGGAAACTTCAGACCAGCTGCTCTCTCAAGCTTGTATGTGATTGACTGCAACTCTGAATAAAAAGAATCTTGTTTCTCCTCATCTGCTGCATTGAGATCTTTTATTTTGACTAAATATTTTGAGTAATTTCTGAGTAATTGGGTATGATCTAAGAGAAAACCAGAGAAAAGAGAGGGACCTTATTTCCACTCAGCATATAAGTTCATTCAGAAAGGGCTCTGAGTTCCGACACACCCAGAGGGATATCTGATACCTCAAGGGCTTTTTCCCAGAAATTGTGTTCTGCTTCCTGGGGCACGGTGCCTCGGTGATCAGCATTACCACTTCACAGTGAGAAGGCTCAGGGTGCAAATCTCATCAATATATCTTTCTGTGTGGAGTGTACATGCTCTATCCATGCTTGCATGGGTTTCCTCTGGGTTTCCTCCCACAGTCCAAACACATGTACATTAGGTCACCTGGAGCTTTTACACCCAAGAGCTGGAGGTTATTCCCAGTTTCTGTAGCATGAAGTGACTTCGGAGTTCAACCCCTCGTGGATGGGACACTAGTCCATTGCAGGTTACCTTTCCAGTATATTTTTTTACTGCTGGGTGGACAGAGGCACACTCGTTGTTGACACCTTACCCAAGGGTCTTAGCACAGTAGGGGTCTAAACCCACATCCTTTCGATCTTGAGCCCAGCACCCTAACCACTACACCACTGGTCCCACATTAAGTCACCTGGCGACTATATATAATGGCTGAGTAGGTGTGTAATTCTTTCAACTTGCAGTGTCTTTTTATTTAACAAAATAAGAGATAAAAATTATTTTACAAAATAACAGAGAAAAGATAGTTCTGATTCATGATACAAAACAGAGTAGAACCTTTAGAAAGACACTGCAAAATGGAGCTTCAGATTGGAATGATTGAATATACATAGAGCCCAGTCTGGTTGTAAGAATCTCCAGTAGAATAGTACAGATAAAGGCTGAGTATAATGAGTATCGAGTCCTTGGTGTATCACATGAGAACTTTGGCAGATACATTCCGACTGTAGTCTTCACTGTACTTCTGGATGAGGCAATAAAGAGAAAAAATCAGATCATTTAATGAATAAAGAGATTATTCATTCATTCATTTTGTATAAGGCTTATCCTGAGTGTGCGCTGAAGGCAATCCTGAATAACCAGGTGACAGGTTGGATACAACATGGACATGATAGCAGGTTCGCCAGGCCAACAGAGAGACAGAAACAGCCCGAAACAGCCATTCAAACTACTATTCATAACTATAAACAATTTAGATTAGCCAGTTGACCCACTATGCATGTCTTTGAACTGTGGGAGGAAACCGGAATACATAAAAATAAATAATTATTATTTTTTTAATTTTCAAATTTTTTAAAGAATGCAATATTTTACCACATACAACATTCAATAATTTGCAGAACCGGTTAATCCTACAAGGGTCACGGGACTGGAGTCTATCTCAACCAACACTGGGCAAAGGCGGGATGTACCCTGAACAACTCACCAGTCCATCGCAGAGCCAACACACACACAACCATTCACACTCACACCAAGGAGCAAATTGGAACAGCAAATTAACCTAATGTGCATGTTTTTGGATTGTGGGAGGAAACCAGAGTACCTGGAGGAAACCCACACAGGCACAGGGAGAACATGCGGACTCCACAGAGAAACGCCCTCACTGAGCCCGGGACTCAGATCCTGGACCTTCTTGCTGCGACGTGGTAACCACTACGCCACTGTTCCGCCACAACATACTGTACAACATCAGATCAGATTAAAAAAACAAAACAAAAAAACCCAGGATGTTTATTTAACATATTTATGAAAATAGTTTCCAGTGTCAGTGAGCGATGAGTGATAAAATAATTGTTTATTTCAGCCACAGGTTCCCAATGCTGGTCCTGGAGGACATTGTGTCCTCCACATTTTAACATTTTTTTCCCTGCTACCCAACCTGCAATAAATTACTGGCCCTCCCCAAATTAATTCAAGTTAATCAGAACAGGGAAAATGCTAAAAAATGCAGGAGGGGTGTCCTCTAGGACCAGGGTTGGAAACCTCTGATTTGAGCAATACCACATGAGTAAGAGTGCTATTCTCCTGAATATCATTATGCTTGGGATTCAGACATGGGTAATCAGAGCCATGTTAGTATTTATTATAACAGCATGATCATGGGTGTGATATAGCTTTTATATAACACTTTGAAACAGAACAAATTGCTTGCATGGGTCCCCTCTAGGTACTCTGGTTTCCTCCTACAGTCCAAAGACATGCACGTTAGGCTAATTGGCTGTTCCAAATTGCCCCTAGGTGTGAGTGTGAGTGAGAGATTAAGATTAATGAATGAATGATATTGTTGTTATTCAGTTTATTGCTGCTATTATCCAGTTACACTTCAGCCACCATTCTCGTTTCTGTGCCTCACTATTTCATACAACAGTGAGTGTCTCTGCAGAGGAAATTTAAATACCTGTGACATGAAAGCTGAACACTGCGGTGTGCTGAAGTGACAGACCTCCAGAAAGCAAAACATAGTATTTAGTTTTCATACTTTTCTATCTGGTGAGGAGACCCAGCAAAAATGGATTGCCAGGATCTGCAGGAACAACTTCACTATAACTTCATACAACCAAGTGTGTAGGATGTCTGTGATCCAGCATCGGAGACAGCACGGCGACCATGAGAAATTTTCCCTAAACTGGGGCTGTGAGGAAACCGGAGTACCCAGAGGAAACGAGTTTCTGTTTGGAGAACATGCAAACTCCACACAGAAAGGTCCAAGCCCGGGACTAGAACCCAGAAGCTTCTTGCTCTGAGGCGGACATGCTAACCACTACGCCACCATGTGTTTCCTGAGTTTGCTTTTCACAGCCTTAATTGTTTTTTTTTTTTATTTAATAACTGATTTACATTTTCATTTGTATCACCTGTCTTGTTAGTTTAATTATCTGTTCAACAAGTTCCTGTTCTGTCACACTTCTGATTTCAGTGTTTGCTCCATGAACATTTATTTACTTTTAGTTAGAGTTAGATTTTGTGTTTTTTATTTTGTGTAAGTCTGAGTGGTGGTGCATGAGCCTCTATTTTTTGGGTTTCAGTTTCGTTATTATTAATAAATCTGTTTTGTTTTTTTTGTTTTTTTTGGAGGGGGGGTGGTATTGCTGCCTGTAATCATGCAAGTTAGCGATATATAACTGCCAATCAGCATCAACTTAGCGATGTGGCAGTCTGATTGAGTTTCCTGTAGTGGGCATACATGGACACCGGACAGGACACAGGACAACCATCCAAGCCATGT
Organism: Neosilurus mollespiculum; assembly: GCA_030014195.1. Taxonomy (NCBI): domain Eukaryota; kingdom Metazoa; phylum Chordata; class Actinopteri; order Siluriformes; family Plotosidae; genus Neosilurus; species Neosilurus mollespiculum. Next base: position 31,728,384 of record JAQMYF010000002.1, on the reverse strand, counting down.
TCCGTGACTATGCTGCTTTGCTTGGATCTCTGCTATGAATTCCTGTAAGTAGAACTTTTCCATGAAGGTATACAGCTCTCCACATTAATCCTGATATACAACTTTTATCCAGGTCCAAAATCAGATCTATTGTCATGCCAAGCACAAACTTTATTATATATATATTTTTAAATAAATCAAGGTATATGAAATGACACTGTAGACTAATCCCAAAAGTGACTGTAACATTATGGAGTCCATCAGAACACAATAATTAAAGACTTACTCGTTTCTTCCCAGTGAAACTAAATTGTATGTTAATGTATGTTAATCTGTGATAATGATATGCAAATGAAAACATGAATTTACAATATGATGGCATTTGATATGCTGGAATTCCTGTATGTATAATAACGAGCTGACTTTATGATGATTGTACTCTTTCAGATTCATTGTTTTGAACATTTTTAACACCTTCGCTACATGAGATTTGACAAGTGGACCCTTTTCAGCGTCTGAATTTAAGGAAATCAAGAACACTGAAGCTTTTGTCCCTACAACACACTGAGCTCCTAGCTGTTAAATAAGCTCCCACTAATCGATCAGAAAGTGAGAGATGCCTTTGTAGCATCAGTCTTGTGATTGAATTAATTCCAGGACAGCAACTGGTTCTTTCTTATCTTTATTTATATATTTATTTATTCATTCATTGATTTTTGTTCATGGCTGCTCGTTTTAGTTTTCCCACTTCCTCCTCTACTTCTTTCTTTTTCTTTCTTTCCCTTCAAGGAACTAATTAATACAGATCCCTCAGATTGGTCTGATCTGTCAGAGTAATCATCCCTCCACTGACGTTATGAAGGTTTTACATTTGTAAATTATGGTAATGACTAATTATTCATTTGTTCATTCACTTGTAATAAGAACAGAGACAAACCCCAAACACCCAGAGTGTATTAACACCTGTTGAAACAAGTTCAATTGAAACCCCCCGCCCCCTTCCCCCACCCCGTTCGGAGCAGCCTGTTTGTGCAGGTGTGAACACAGTGACTGCACTTGGGTGCAGACTAAAGCACACCTGACACAGGGGCAGTACTGACGGCGGCCAAAATAACAGAGGTGAGGCAAAACAGCTTCACACGGGGAGGCGGTTCAGTGCAGATTAAAATGACAGCAGTGTGACAAAACAGTTGTGAGCAGTAAGTGAAAACACGGTGTAAAGAAGTAGAATGAGGTTGTATTGAATGCAAAAGGTTGTGAAAGATCACAACACCGTTGTGAAATTTCAGTCATTTTGAAAATCTGGCTGTTAATGGTGAACAGTGTACCGGTCAACAATACACACCATAATTGTATCAAAGCAATGTTGGTTTAGAACCGTCGTCAGAAACGCCCCTGTGTGAAGCCTGCCCGGCCCAAAAAAGTCATACACTCTAATGTTTTGTGCTGTTAGCCTTGAATACAGTGTATGATCATCATGGCATTGCTGCTTCAGTTGGTCAAATTGAGGCTTAGCAACATTACGTGGCAATAACATTAAGTCCTGAATGTTATCACATAAATGGACTTTTTCTTCCCTTGTGGTACAGATAAAAAATTGGGGTTGAAATATTGAAAGAGTGCAACTGATCCAGAATGCAGCGGCATGGCTTGTTTTCATCCTTTCCAAGTTCTCCCACACCACTCCTTTGCTACGCTTTCTCCATTGGCTTCCTGTAGCCGTTCGCATCAGATTCAAAACACTAATGCTTGCCTACCGTGCCAAAAGTGGACCTGCACCCTCTTACCTCAAACCACTTAGCCCGCACTGCACCGTGTTCTCTCTGATAGAAAACATGCATCTGTTCTCTTCTCTGTTCTGGCAACGAGGTGGTGGAATGTAATTCCTCTAGATGTCTGGACAGCTGAGTCACTGGGTGTCTTCAAACAACAGGTGAAAACCTACCTTTATTGGACGTACTTGGATTAGCACTACATTACATATATAAAATCTCTCTCATTCTCTTTCACTCTCTCTCTCTCTCTCTCTCTCTCTCTCACACACACACACACACACACACACAAAAAAACACACCTACTCGCTGAGTTTTGATTGATGGTGTACTTAGTCTATGTCCTAGTGAACCCGTATTAGAATGTTTCCACTGATAGTGAATCTAAAGCACTTCTGTAAGTCGCTCTGGATAAGGCTGTCTGCTAAATGCTTTAATTGTAAATGTAAATGTAAATGAGTGGCCCCAGAGAGTCCTGACCTTAACCCTATTGAAAGCCTTTGGGATGTGCTGGAGAAGACTTTATGGAGTGGTTAAATTTTTCCCCAAAACAATTCAAGATGTCGGTGAAAAATAAACCCGACACTGGATGGATATAAATACTATGATTATACCGTCACTTACGTTTGGCGAAACAATGTCATGGCAATTAAGCTGTAATCAAGGCTAAAGGTGGAACAACAAAATATTAAAGTGCACAGCTTTTGTCCAGGCTGATTATTTTCTTGAGATGTACCCCTTCCACTGAGCCTATTTAAATTCTCATCAAGTTTTACACAAATTTTGGGAGTCCATGACTTGAGCACATGCTGTCATTAAAGCCAGTAAGGAAAATTATTCATTCATATAATTAACTGATTCATTTGCCAAACCACTTAATCCTATTAGGGTCACGGGGAGGCTGGAGACTATCTCTGCTGATACTGGGTGAAGGCATGGTACACCCTGAACAGATCACCGGCCCACTGCACGGCTAACACACACCCAACCATTCACCCACACACCAAGGGGTGGCACGGTGATCTAGTGCTTAGTTCATCCACCTCACAGCAAGAAGAGTGACATCAGGATAATTGGCTGTTGCAGATTACCCCTAATTGTGAGTGTGAGTGTAAATGGTTGTGTGTGTGTGTTGGCTCTGTGATGGTCTGGCAAGTTGTTCAGGGTGTACCCCACCTTCGCCCAGTGTTGGCTGAGATGGGCTCCAGCTTCCATTTGACCCAATAGGATTAAGCACTTTGGCAAATGAGTGAGGGGTGATTACACTAAGGGTGAGGTAGAAAAGCGACTAATGCGGATGTATTTTTTTTGCAGGAAGGGGGGTTTGCGAATTTTGAAATTCACGTCAAGATATTTTGTGAGTCCACATGCAAGCAAATGTTTTGCTGTTTAAATCATGCATATCGCATGATAGTCACGAGAGGGTTGCATAACAGTTTTTGTGACTGAGTTGCGAGTAATTTGTGATAGGTTTGCAGATGTTTGCCGGAAAAAAAACCTCTCAAACCATTTACTTTTTATTTGTGCATTATTAACATGAACAAAATGCGAATAAAATGCAAATGATCACAAAATAGGGGCAGTGGTGGCCTGGTGGTAGGGGGCTGGATTACTGATCCCAAGGTCGGGTTCAAGCCCCACTATCAGCGGGTTGTCACTGCTGTCCCCCCAGTGCAGCTAACTGGGTTATCAAATGCTGGCCA
>JAQMYF010000002.1:31699532-31701415 GCA_030014195.1 Neosilurus mollespiculum | reverse complement strand
TGTGTGTGTGTGTATGTGTGTGTGTGTGTGTGTGTGTGTGTGTGTGTGAGAGAGAGAGAGAGAGAGAGAGAGAGAGAAAGAGAATGAGAGAGGGGGGGAATCGAGAAGCACCTCTTTCTGAAATATGGTGGAGTTTTAAAAATATTTTATCATATATTGGATATCTGAGTTAAAACAATGAATTTATAAACAAATGCAATAAAAAAGATTAATTTAGAATTTTTTTAGCATTTCCTCCTACATAGTACATTTTCCTTAAAAAATGTTAACCAATAATAATAATCGTCATCATAATCATCATCATCATCATAATAGATAGATTGATAGATAGATCGATAAATAGACAGACAAGTCAATAAATGAATACATTAATTAATAAATAAATGAGTGAGTAAGTGGGTAAATAAACAAATTAATTAATTAAATAGAAAATAAAGTAAATACATAAATAAATAATAGATAAATAAATAAATCAGTAATCAAGGCAGAGGTGGCTTAGTGGTTAAGGTGATGGGTTACTGATTCAGAGGTCAGTGGTTCAATCCCTATTATCAATACTGTTGGGCTCTTGAGAAAGGCCCTTAACCCTCAATTTTTTTATTTATTTTTAATACATTATAAATCCCAAATTTTTAACATAACCTCTGTTGTTTTTGTTTTCCTTCATTCAGATGACCTGTGGGTCTCTAGCCTTGATGTTATTTTTCTTTTTAAAGCATATATATAAATACATAAAACTGAAACCAGGTAAAAAGAAGAAAAAAAAGAGTCAACATTTCAGTCCTTTTTTATTTCTCTAGGTCTTCTCTATATCTCAGTATGCCTTCTTTAATCATGCATTGAGGAATAAAATCTAGCAGGGGAGACACGGCTTGGCGTCTCTCCACTGGAGGCGTGTGACAGTGACTTTGATCTCACGGCGAATGCCGGCCGAGGCTGCAGGAAAAAATTATCAATGAGGGCAAGGGGGAAAAGAAAACATTGCCCCAGCCAATTATCAGGAGTTATGTTTTATTCAGAACCTGAGCCGGGTGCCCATGAATCTCCTGTACGTTTGCAGCTAAAGGGAGAGAAAAAAAATGAAATAAAAATGCCTCTTGTATACCACTGAGCTTTTTCATGTCTATCAAGGATTCATCCATCGCAGGTTTTAACTTTAAGTCTGTTCTGAATGAGGAGCTGCTTTTGTTTGATTAATTAAATATAGAGATATATGACTGCTTCCTAACATCATCATAGTTTAGGAGATTTTATGTATTTTTCAGTACGTAGGTTGCCTTGAGTGATCTTTTCTTCCCACTAAGATTAATTGTTAACCTGAATATCAACTTTTATCTCTATGGATGTGTTAAATTAATGCTTTCTTAGGCACAAATAACAAAACATTGGTACAAGTTATCATTATATTCCTCTCATTATTATTTTACATGGTTAATTGGGTCATAACTACCTGAAAAGTCCACGCCAACCAAAATTTGTTCAGTCTGTTGCTACTGAAATAAGACCAATGTTTAAAACACAAGATCTGACTATGGAAATCTGACTGGGTAAACCAGTGATGCAAGGAATTCACAATATTGTTATGTTGTAATGTGTGCTGTGTAATATCTCAGATTGAAACATCTAAAATGTGTCTTCCCAACTGTATCTTAAGCATGGCACCGCCGTACCACTACTCATCAGTTAACATGGACGATTATATTCCTCCGAATGAAGCTAAGCAGCTTACTTATGTGCTCAGCTAGCTGTGTAACCTGATTGTGATAATGAGAACATATTTCAGCGGCAGGGAGTTGAGTGCAACAGAACACTGTTTTTCTCATGAGAAAGGCCGGCTGTCAATCTAAACATGCTCTGTGTGAGCAATATGTCTTCCGGGTGGT
>JAQMYF010000002.1:31687032-31694532 GCA_030014195.1 Neosilurus mollespiculum | reverse complement strand
ACACTTGAAAATTCTGAGTAAATTTTAAAGCTGTGAAATGAAATTAGATACATTTTAAGAATTGAGTAAATGTAAGTAGAAAACGTAAGTAGATCTGAATAACTTCATTTATTACAGAAACATATAATAATAAAAAAATAAAGAAAAATTAAAAGTAATAGTCAAAACCATTAAAAATGTAATAGCTACAATTAAAATGCTAGTAAGATATTACTTTAAAAAAAGGTAAAAAAAAAAATAATAATAAAAAAAAAAAAAGGTTAATCACACTTAAGGGCAATTTAGAACAGCCTGTTAGCCCAATGTGCATGTCTTTGGACTACAGGAGGAAACCTGGGAGAACATGCAAACTGCACACAGAAATACCCTCGCCAAGTCTGAGACTCGAACCCAGTACGGTCTTGCTGTGAGGTGAACGTGCTAACCACTACACCAGCGTGCTGCCTACATCTATCTGCCTGTTGCCAAGCAGAAAGGCAGATTTCCCATGAGGCAACTCTGTTAGTGCATGATTGTTACCAGGGGTAATGTCATGATTTTTATCACGATTTACTTAAAATGAAGTTGGTCATTATTCTTACTCATTTCTCAAATCTTTTGATAGACGTTTACCAAAAACATTAGGGATAAGTTGAAAAATATAATTTGTAAATTAACCATTAATATCTTTTAATGAAATATAGTTCAATAACAGATTTTATTCTTTATTTATTTGTTTGTTTGTTTGTTTGTTTGTTTTTAACAAATTTAACAATCCCTTCAATGATACTCATACTGAGATTTTTATGAAGTTAGTATAGTAACCTTTCATTATTGTAATATTTACTAAGCCCTGTCTGTTTTGCAACTTGTTTTTCTTTATAAATACCTGTCAGAAATGTTATATATTGTATGATATGGTGCAGCTAAAGATGAATCCTAACTCTGCCTGTAGTAATATCATTCTCTATGGTTGTCAGGGTTTCTTTTTTCCTTTTCAGTGAGATAGTTCTCATCGCTCTCCTTCTTTCTGGTGAAGTGTTTTATTTGCTGTTTGAGTCGAGCTTGATTGCTTTGATTATTTAGTTAAATTTGCAGGGGAAAAAACTTTCAGAGAAGAAGAAAAGGAAAAAAGAAAGAAAGGAAAAAAAAAAACCAAACTAATTAGGTTGCTAGAGCAAGCAAACATTGCAGATTGCAGATTTCTTTCTTGCATGTTTTTTTTCACTCAGAGTTCTCTTCAAAATTCACTTACATTCTGTACTGAATGGATATTTGTTAAAAATAAAGATAGGTATTTAAGGAAAAGTACAGATTAATAGATTTCCAACACCATTTTCCAGATTGTTAATTTTCTTGCCCCTGCAGGCTAGTATGAGTATGGAGGATAAACCTTTTTATAGGCTAGACTCAATTGGTTTTCATTATCGTAGATGTGACTTTGGTTTAAATGTTTTTTTTTCCCTAATCCAAGGCCAATCCTTATTTGCTCTCTCTCTCTCTCTCTCTCTCTCTCTCTCTCTCTCTCTCACAAACACACACACACACACACACACACACACACACAGAGAGAGAGACACACACACATGGTCCGTTGCTAGGGAGAGAAAAGAAGTCTGCCTCATATTGAATGGCTTGAATATCCTTTCTTAGCTAAGTCATTCTGACACTCATTGTCACTGGATTGCAATATACAGTATCACTTTCTGCCATTCAGCACTGGCTTGCTTCACACTTCATCTTTTCTTTTCTTCTCCCAAAATGAGGGATAAACTGCACTGAAGCACAGTTGTATCATGCACTTTGGGTCCAAACGCTTGTGTTCTCCATGGTTGGTGTTTTCTCAACTCCTGTTCTTAAAGACTACGGAAACATTGAACAACTTTTTGCGTTGTCGGGCCAGTCGTCTGGAATAAACATTTCAATTCCAACGCAATCATCCGCACCCCTAATAATTACAGGCGCACATCTCAGAGACTCGCCGGCTAATGAGTGTGTTCATTGGTGTCATCATGCGCTCTGCAAATACGAAAACAGGAAATAATATTGGAAGTGGAACGGAGCTTAATGACTCGATAATTCTGATGTTATGAGGAGACGTGTTTTATCTACTTTGCATAGCAAAGAAAGCAAGAAGTGTGTCGTGTCTTCAACCTGCTTGGTGTTTGCCCTGGTGTTGTGTACATATGAAAGCCCTGCTATGTTTTATCTTTCACCCTAGAACCATTAATTCATTCATTTATTTACATTGAATGCATTTAGAAGATGCCCTTATCCAGAGTGACTTATATTTATTTTATTTTTTTAATACAACTAAGCAAGTGAGGGTTAAGGGCCTTGCTCAAGGGCCCAACAGTGGCATCTTGGTGGTGCTGGGACTTGAAACCCTGACCTTTGGATCAGTAAACTGCCCATTTATTGAACTGCTTAATCCAATTATGGTCAGTTGACTCAGGGCCAATGCGGTGTGCACCCTGAACAGCTCGTTAGACCATCGCAGGGCCAACACACACTCACACCTAGGGGAAATCTGGAACAGCTATACGGCCTGATGTGACTGTCAGTGGACTGTGGAAGGAAACCGGATTATCCGAAGGAAACCCATACAAGCATGGGGAGAACATGCAAACTCCACACAGAAACACCCTCGCCAAGACCGGACCTCGAACCCAAGACCTTCTTGCTGTGTGGCGGATTTATTAACCACTACAACACTGTTCCGCCAACCTTTGGACTAGCAATAGAAGAGAAATAGAGTGAAAATATTTATATAGCGCAACTGCTGAATAAAAAGTGAGACTACAATTAAAAAAAAGCATGCAAGACCCAGATGAAATGATTTTCTGGTCATCTGCAGCTGTGAACAAAATGCTAATGCTATCAAGGTCTTGAGAAACTAATTGACTCATCCAGCAATGCCGTGCACTTCCTGTTCCACATGCATATTGCATGTTCATCTAGTGCATGAATGCAATTTCAGTCTATCGTGCAACATGATATGTCGGTCTTTCTCTCCTCCTTTGGAACCATTATTCACATCTCATCGGCTAAAACACAGTATTTGGAGAAATGTGTGTACATATCATTTAAACACAGCTGCTGATGTATTTTCTTCAATGCTTGTGAAAAACGCAATTCTTACTAAAGACAGGAATAAATCAGTGATGCAGTTAGCATAGCAAACTTGGCTGTATTTCAATAACAGCATATCCTGAAGTGTTTTATTCCTCTTAGACCACATTAATGATTTTTTTATGTCTTTTTTTTTTTACATGGGGCAAGATTTGTTAATTTAAAATTATATCTTAGCAAGGAAGGAGATATTATTAAAAAATGAATATGATATCATTAAAATATAGATTTAGGCACCCACATACGATTTCCCTTACTTGACAAGTTTTTGGTGGGAACTTTCAAACCAAAAAATTTATCAAAAAATTAATTCATTTTAATAACTTGTTTATAGAAGGGAGTAAAAATGAGGGAACCAAATACGCAAGTTAAGTCTTGGCATGTAAAGTACACTATTTAGATTTCGCAGCTTTAGAGAACATTTCAATAACACAAGAATAACATTAGTTGTTTATTTATTACACGTCATTAACAATTACGTCACATCATGTGACCCGACTATGACACGCCTCTTGTTCTCTATATTACTCTCCTTCAGAAACATTTTCTTATGCTTTAATCATTAAAAGTCTTCACATTTTATTCTGTTTGTATTTTTGTATTTAGCACCTTGTCTCTTTTTTTTAAATAAATATTTCTCTTTTCTATGTTTCAAACTTGTCTGAGATATACATACTTACACTAGATGTGTCACTACATCAGACATCACATATTCAACACTCTCCAGACTGCGTGTGCGCATTTTCTTGAGCAAAATGTGGAAAATTTGAGGAAGACTAGTGGAAAGAATAATATCAGAATAACATTAGAAGCAAACTATTTTTAAATGTTTGAATTATTTTTAGTTTTATGACTGCATGATAATAATAACATTTTCAAAGAATACCATAGGGTTCCCATGTGTACACATACGCCAGAAGGACAGACGAACAAGCGCTATAGGTTTTTCTTGACATTCCAATAGCAACTTTATGGTTAGATGTTTTTTCTTGTCAATGGTGCTGTGCCGCGCGAGAACTCGGCTATCATCAGGGTGACCTAAAAACTCCCACATTTTAAAGGTAAATTTAAAAAAATGATTATCATTCATTCATCATTCATTTTCTGAACCGCTTAATCCTAATTAGGGTCGCGGGGAGGCTGGCGCCCATCTCAGCCGACTCTGGGTGAGGGCAGAGTACACCCTGGACAGCTCACCAGGCCATCACAGGGCAGAAACACGCTGATGGCAATACAGCCTACTCTTTACGAAAATCAGCAATGGTTCTTTTACAGGCCTCTCACCACAGACAGTGAGAGACATGGCCGGCCTTTAATAACCCAGTTAGCTGCACTGGGAGAAAACTTGATTAAAGATAATCAAATTATTATTTTGTGTGTGGATAAAAAGATTAATAAAAACTGTATTGAATTAAGTTTTATATGTGCAAATAATAATTTGATTATCTTTAACCGTTTTATTTTTCAATTACCTTGTAATGCTCACACTGTATAAAAAAAAGTAAAACTATTAAATAGATTTATTCACTTTAAGAAACAAATGGAATAACCACAGTGACAATTTTAACAGAAATATATTTATTAATCTTATATTTATGTAAAGGTAGTCCAATAAAAAAAATGTGTTGAATTTGCTGATATGTTCATGACATTATAAAGAAAATGGAAATGAATGTGTTTCTGTTATCAGTTACACTATCACAGATATAAACACACACTCCCTCTACAGCTTTACTGTTCTCTTATTTAATAGGACAAAATCCACTTAGACATAATAATCGGGGGGGGGGGGGACAATAAGATAATAAGACAACACAATAAGTAAACTAGACTGAAACGATGGTATCATTATAATAAGCCAGGCAGCACATTCGCCTTACAGCAACTTGCTGAACACAGGACCTTCTGTGTGCATGTTCTCTTCATGCTTGCATGGGTTTCCTCTGGGTACTTCAGTTTCCTCCTACAGTCCAAATACATGCATGTTAGGCTAATTTTCCGTTCTAGATTTCCCCCAGGTGTGAGTGTAAGTGTGAATCAGTGTGTTTTGGACCTGAGTGGGTTCAAGGTGTACCCGGCCCTCGCCAAGAATCGGCTGAGACAGGCTTAGATTGGCCTACTGACCCTAGTAGGATAAAGAGTGTCTGCAAATGAATAAATGAATAGTAATGATGATAATAAAGTAAAACAATGAGCTATTAAAACAGAATAATGTAGCTACATTTATAAATCTTTATCTGCCATTGTTACAAAAACCTTATTATAGAGACTCCTTCCATAAATGTTAAATAGTCAAGTCAACTTTATTAACAGTGTATAGCATGTTTAAATCAACCGAGTGGTTTACAAGTAAATAAATAAATAAATAAATACAAATAACTGTTAAATCCTCCTATATCTCAGCTGACTCTGGGTGAAGGCAGGGTACATCCTGAACAGCTAACCAAGCCATCACAGGACATCACACACTCAACTCTTCACCCTCACATCCACACCTAGGAGCAATTTGGAACAGCCAATGTGCATGTTTTTTGGACTGTGGGAGAAAACCAGAGTACCCGGAGGAAACCCACGCAAGCACGGGGAGATCATGCAAACTGTACATAGAAATGCCTTACCCAAGCTCGGGGACTTAGACCCAGGACATTCTTGCTGCGAAGCAGACATGCTAACCATGACACCACCGAGCCGCCCTAGCAATAATCAAACGGTATAAAATTAGAATAAATATAATACACGATAAACAAATGGAGGTAAAATAAGATTTATTAAACATAAAATAACTAAGGCCTGATCACCTCTGGCTTTAAACCTGGTTTTAGGTACATTGAGGACCATTTGATCGGCTGACCTCAGTCCTCTAGGTGAAGTGTAACTGTGAAGGAGTACAGCTAGGCAAGGTGGTGCAAGTCCAGTGAGAGACCTAAACGTCAGCAACATATTTTTAAAATCAATTCTATACTGAACAGGGAGCCAGTGGAGGGAGCGCAGCACAGGTGTGATATGGTCCAGTTTTTCTCTTTCTGATACGAGGCGTGCAGCAGTATTTTAGAAGAGCTGCAGGTGCTTAATGGCTGTGGTCTAAGACCACATAAAAGGAATTTTCAGTAGTCAAGCCAAGATGTTATCAAGGCATATATATATATATATATATATATATATATAGTCACAGTATGTATAAATCTGTAGTTATATAAGGTGAATTATCACTTTTTGACCATCATAACTCTCACACGATACTGATGTTAGGCTGATGTGTCCCAGTGTTTGGTCACAGTGTTCTACCAATGTTTACTGATATTTACCAATGTTGTATCGATCTTTACTGATGTATCTATCTTTACTGGTGTTTACTGATGCATCTATCTTTGAAAATGTTTACTAGTGTATCTGTCGTTACTGATGCATCTATCTTTACTGATTTTTACTAGTGTACCTATCTTTACTGATGTTGTATCCATCTTCACCAATGTTTACCGATGTATCTATTTTCACCAATGTTTACTAGTGTACCTATCTTTACTGATGTTTACTACTGTATCTATCTTCACCAATGTTGTATCCATCTTCACCAATGCTTACCGATGTATCTATCTTTACCAATGTTCACCGATGTATACGTCTTCACCAATGTTTACCAGTGTATCTATCTTTACCAATGCTTACCGATGTATCTATCTTTACCAATGTTCACCGATGTATCCGTCTTCACCAATGTTTACCAGTGTATCTATCTTTACCAATGTTTACCGATGTATCCATCTTTACCAATGTTTACTGATGTATCCATCTTTACCAATGTATCTATCTTCACCAATTTTTACCGATGTATCCATCTTTACAAATGTTTACCGATGTATCCGTCTTCACCAATGTTTACCAGTGTATCTATCTTTACCAATGTTTACCGATGTATCCATCTTCACCAATGTTTACTGATGTATCCATCTTTACCAATGTATCTATTTTCACCAATGTTTACTAGTGTACCTATCTTTACTGATGTTTACTACTGTATCTATCTTCACCAATGTTGTATCCATCTTCACCAATGCTTACCGATGTATCTATCTTTACCAGTGTTCACCGATGTATCCGTCTTCACCAATGTTTACCAGTGTATCTATCTTTACCAATGTTTACCGATGTATCTGTCTTCACCAATGTTTACTGATGTATCCATCTTTACCGATGTATCCATCTTCACCAATGTTTACTGATGTATCCATCTTTACCAATGTTTACCGATGTATCTATCTTCACCAATGTTTACTGATGTATCCATCTTTACCAATGTTTACCGATGTATCTATCTTCACCAATGTTTACTGATGTATCCATCTTTACCGATGTATCCATCTTCACCAATGTTTACTGATGTATCCATCT
>JAQMYF010000002.1:31663040-31673654 GCA_030014195.1 Neosilurus mollespiculum | reverse complement strand
CACACACACACACACACACACACACACACACACATATATATATATATATATATATATATATATATATATATATAAATATGAAAGAGTAGCTGGAAGAGTAAACAAAAAGCAAAGAGGCTCTTTTACACTGAGAAACATAGTCTTTCCATGACTGTTCATATTTCTGCAGAATATCATCCCTTTACCTTTTTTTCCCCCCGACCAGGTTTTATTGTAAGAATGTCTTATTTTTTTTGGTCTGCTTCGAAGCACAGTGCAACTCCCTCTTTGATTCTTTTTGTTCTTTTCGGAAAAAGAAAAAAAAAAAGGGAAAAGCAACACTTCTCAAATGTTCTAGCCTTAGTTCCCTCCCATCCCCACCCCCTGCTATTTTGCAAAATATTCCTTCCTTTTATTGTCTTCTCTTTTCCACACTGCTTGTTATAAAAAGCAAAGCTAATTGTCTGAGTGTCTGTGACAATCATCCACTGAGAATGAGGTTCCAATGCCGTGTCTGCTTAAGGATGCCTCGAGAAGAACGACGATGGCTGCACACGAGAGGAGAACACGTGCAGTCGAAACAAAATGGAAGACAAGTCGAACCCCCCCGCCCCCCCCCCCAAATAAATAAATAAATAAATAAATAAATAAATAAATAAATAAATAAATAATTGAATCGCAGGTATTACTAATCAAGGCATTCTAGAGCTTTGTGTGCATGTAGGAAATGAAGCTAGACTATATTGTAAATATTTACTTCACAGAGACCTGCATAGATATTAAAACTATTTTACCAACTCATTACCGCTTCATAAAACACGTCTGTAAAACGTGCCATACTGTTAACGTCAGTATGAGCGATCAGCTGCAGTGTCCTGTCCTTGTAATCACAGTGACTGATTCATGAATCTCAATAGCACAGCAACAGTATATCAGTTCACAGCTAAACATTCAGTTTCTGTCACTAGAGACACATTTAGTTATTTTGAATAACTAATTATACCGGCACCTTCAGTAAAGAAATGTATTGCTTTACCATTGTTTACTGGTGTAGAAAAAACATTTCAGCGATTTATTACAGTCATAGAGTTGTTTCTTCCTGAACTTTCCATCGGCAAAGCACAAAGAGTCCAAGCTGATATTATTCAATAAACATTTTATTTTTTGAGTTATTGAAACCCATTTAGTCCAAGTGACCAGTCAAACAGTAATGGTAATAACCACCAGAACTCAGAAAATAAATATAATGTTGATAGTGGTGGGTTGTGATTTACACCAGTGTAATGAAATACAAAAAAAGAAAGAAAAAGAAAGAAAGAAAAAAAATCCCTGACCCTCTGGCTATGCTTCATAGACTGGGAGAACCATTGTGGTAGATGGATGTTGACGAGAAAGGATGACTGGGGCTTTTCAAATGATACGAACTTCCAAATCACTTGAGCCTGTACCCACACAAACATTTTTTTCTGTTAAAAAAATAAATAAAAAATTCTCTATGAGACACAAATAAGACTTTCAGCAAGCCTGAATAGAATCCCAGAATGCACTGATTTGTTTTGAGTAAATTCTAGAACCTGATACGTTAATAACTTGCTTAATGTTCATGTTGCTAATTTGGCCCAATGATTGGTTGAAATATGTAAAAAAAAATAAATGAATAAATACTGTGATAATAAAATGTTCATATCCATGCTTAACATATGACTCGAAAAAGTCTATGAAGCACAACAGCATTGCTTTTGCGATATTGCCTATATTATCTTTTCAAATTCATTTCAATATTTTATTTTCTTGACGGATAATGGAGCGCGGGTGCCCTCGATCAAATCTATGGGTGAATGTCGGTGAGTGGTTTCATTTTGAAAGCTGTTTGGTGAAGAGAGGAATAATATACTCCAGGCAAGGCACATTTAAAAAAAAAAAAGCCTGTCTACACTTCAGATTTGAGTGTGTGTGTGTGTGTGTGTGTGTGTGTATGTGTGTGTATTGGGGGTTCAGTACTACGAGCATTAATATTAAGATTCGCTCAGAAATTTCTCAAGGGCTACAGAGTGATGCAATTGGATCGTTCATCTGCTCTGCTTTTCGATTGGTGCCCTACATATGGAAGAATTCCAACCAACGAATGATAAGTGACTGATGACATCACCGGCTTTATTCTACACACGATACGTGCCTCTCGGTTTCTTTTTATTTTGAGTCAAAGTAGCATTGGCATGAGCTATGCGCGCTTAGGAGAGCCATATTATCGTCTGAGGAGGTTTTTCCTCCATCCTAACATTTATAAATGACATCCTCAACCTTTGAGGAAAAAAAATAAAAAATAAAGGCATGCTAATTGCTCCAAATGCCAGATGCCTAGTTTGTTTATTCAGGTTAACATTTAGTTCCTGCTGGTTGTTCTGTTGCAGGAGTCCCGCTGTTTCACGCATCAGCTCCTAAACAAGCAGGCCCTCTCCAGGGGCCGAACTCAATCAAATAACATACACTGTAGCCTTACGGCAGCTTATTGAGGTGCTGCCACCGAACAAGCTAAATACTGCTTCCAGACAACCTGAATACATGTACACTATGTTGTAAAACAACACCGATTTTTAAATACTCAGGGTTTGATGTTGTCCTATCATATTACGGCAATATATGTGAAAGTTTGAAAAAAGACCTTAGGCAAAAAGAAAAAAAAAAAAAACCCCAGAAACTAAGCGTACTCTGTTTTCTCATGCGGATTCTACGGGTTAACAAAGTTTGACAGGGAAATGGGCAGCGATCTCAAATGAGGATTATTTCCATTCGAATGAGGACTCCGTTACTGCACGTAGCCGTTTGAGATTTTGTTGACAAGGGTATCTCTTGTGCACTGTGCCCATTGTAGTTTTCCAAAAGCAGAATTAACATTAAAATCAGAGCGGTTGAAGGAAGGCTCCGCTGCACAGTGAGCCGTTCCTATAATCCTATCTTCCTAATGGAGTCAGTGTGAAGCCTGAGCAGCAGGGATGTCTTTTGTGGCAAAAATGAATTTCGGGCTCCGAACCATACAGAGGTCACTCTCTTTTTGCTTGAGTTATATCCTCTGGCTGTGTTTACAACTGCTTGCTGGTAGGTGGTATTTTTCAGGGCAAATCTTAAATTAATCGAATGCCAGTTATCGCTCTTGCTGTGGAAACGCAAACCTTTCTCTCACTGTTGCCATTCTTTTGCTTTTTAAACCCAGCGTAGGTTCCTGGAGCGCTAATGTCGTCACACTGACCCAAAAATAGATTTCTGTGCACATCTTAAATCAGGTATGGTAACTTTTCATTTCTTAAAATTTCTACAAAACTGAAAATAAGCGAGGTAAAATTGCTGTAGATTTAAAATGGTGGTGTGTGATTGAGGCCTGTGACTCAGGATTACGGCTGAACGCCAAGTACTGCAGCAGAAATATAATAACAGTATAAATTACTCCAGCCTTATACAAATGTGTATCCTTATCTATGGGGAATGGTTATGAATTAACATGGCGAGATATCGTTTTTGTTCCATAAGGTGCAGCATATGATGAAATGTACCCCACCCCCCCCAAAAAAAAAATTTAAATTAAATTAAAAAAAATAATAATTGAAGTTTAGCATTATTACACATTATGTACCAAACTCTATTCACAGCATACAATCAGTGCGTCCCTCCTTTTCTTTTGCAGTTAAAGCAAATGGAAAAAAAATATTTCAACAATGCAATCACAAGAGTCATGTTTTTTTGCTCCACTTACTCGGATTTCTATAAAGCCAAATAACTGCAATTAAGATTAGCATAATAAACTAAAGCGGTGTATTCATTTTGGCCATTTTATGCATTGCTGAACACCCACTGAATATATTTATAACAATAATGCTTTATGGAAATACGTTATATGTATTTGGTATTCATAATTGCACTCTAATACGAAGTTGCTTTTTTAAATTAGTAAAATTAATATGAATTAATAAGAACGAAGCACCGGACAGACAGCGCATTACAATTATGCTTGTGTATGAAAGAATTTTTTTTTTTTTTTTTTTTGCCTCAGGTAATTATATATTTCTTAAGATTATTGACCTCTGTGGAGTCGTTCTTTTTTTCCCCTCCTCTTATTAGAACATTTGCTTTAATTAATATATAATTATTGATTAGCTCCTCCATTATGGTAGAAGTGAAGCGCTATTTCAGTAGCATTATATTTAAAGTAGTCTATTAGCTTTTAATATAAATCCATTTTTTGTCTCTCTTATAATCCACTTCAGGTTTTGGATAATGAAAATGACCTCTTTGAAATCTCAAAAGCCATACAAACACGTTTCAGACACTGGCTAACAATTACGTCTCCAGCCGTGTCCTGCATCGGAACATAAGGACTATAGGCCTTGCATTTTCCATGTCAGCATCCTAAGATTAATTAACCTAATTAACTAGTGCGTGAAGTTACATAACGATCTCCATCTAAAACTCTAAAGGTGTTATAAGCTAATGTGAAATGCACTTGATAATTAAGGAAATGTATGACAGCATAATGATATACTTGTGTTGAACTTGTTCGTGTTTAGATGGATTTATAAACTCATTTTCGAAGAAGTTGTGGTTTTGGTGTTTAGCGTGCTTGATAAAAAAAAAAAAAAAAGCACAAGGGTTTTAATGCTCATATATTTCGATGTTTAAACAGATCTATTATGTTGTTTAGTCAAAACATTAGGATGCTCAACTGGCTTAATGGGTACAATACGCTTTGTGGTTACAGAAAGTTCGCACGTAGAAATGCAATTTGTCCGTGCAGTTCACTGCTCATTTCACACATGTGGTTTCATGTTAAACGTAAATATATGATGTTTAGAGTGAAGCTGCCAAGGTTCCACGTTCGTAAGCAAATACTAACAACGCCTTGAGCTCTCAACCCATGACCCTGAATATACCAAGCCATTTGAGACTCCTGTTTTGTGTTTCACAAATGCATTTTAGGCCAATTAAGTTTCCCAAAACACCCCCCCACTTCGCCCCAAAAAAGCTCCTTTGGGTACATTTGAAAGGGTCCTCTTTTAGAAAGATCTGCATTAATTCTTATTGTCAAAAAACATTATAATGCTCGTGTTTCAACTTTAAATGGCTAGATTTACCTTAACTAGAAGTAGAGCAAAGTGGAGTTGCTGCCTGCTGCCTTATATTATGGGTCACCATACATCATTCTTCTTGATTGAATACAACTAAAGCACATGTGTTTCTACTTGGCTGTCGCCGTCACTGCATCAAGTTTTCACGTTCAGACTTAACATCTAGTTTTAATTACAGTGACTTTAATAACAGTTGCTAAACCATTCGCTTCTGCTTGGATTTGTTTCACAGGTATTTGCTTTAGAGGATATCTGATTTCAGTGAGAAAGAGAAAGAGAGAGAGAGAGAGAGAGAGACACACACACACACACACACACACACACACACACACATTTATGATCTGTTAAAGAAAACAAGGTGCACCGGGAGACATTTTCTGGAGCGGCGTTTGTTTGCGTAGTCTTTTCTCTTAACGGTCAAGATATTTGACATTTGTGTAATCCAGAAACCAATGTGGTCATAAAGGCCGCTGTACATGAAGCCCCTCGGAGGCCTGCGATTACGATTCTGTCTCAGCTACTCCAATCAGTTTTATTTATATTAAATGTGAACATGGATAATATGATGTTTAATATTTTTAAAATTCAGTATGACAGATTATTTTGCTTAAAATAATCAAATGATTTTGATTAAAATACATTGAGTTGCATTAAAAAATAGCTATGATTAAAAATGGAGTACGTATAAATGTCAATTAAAAATAAAATGAAAAAGGGGAATTTGTGGAACGTGTCGTTCGTATGACCTGAAATAACAGAGAGTCTTACTAACTCCACTGCTGCACTCATTTTCAGCACCTAATATTACTTTAATCCAGATATTTTAGGCTTATTAAGAGGCCATTTAGGTTTCAGGAATATTGTATCTTATAAATATTAGGGGAAAAAAGCCCTACAGAATGAAAATACCCATTAGGATTTTATTACCAAAAAATCTTACTGATCAACGGTCTTATACGCACTAATTTTAATATGAAAGCTATGTGATTCTTTCTTTCAGTAATAAAAGAGTAAAACTATTTTTATGTGATGACTGAGGTTAAAGTTTCCCATTCACTAGTGAATAGTCTTGGTGTCTTATTTTCCATTATCAGTTCATTTTGGCTGAATAAAAAGGTTTCCTGGCGAAACCGCCCCAGCTCACGGGCTTAATGTCTCTTATTCACCTGTTCTACATCTTTTTTTTGTTCTTTGTCTGTTTACAATAACAATAACAATAACAATAACGATAGGAAGATAGCATGTCTAAAAGAATGATCTTGTAAATGCGCAGCATCGATTCATAAAAAGTGGAAAAGTTCAAGAAGAAAACATACGATTTCATGAGAAAGAAAAAAAAAGATGGTAGGTTTACTAATATTATCACACCCAGTACTGGGGTCACTGACACTCGCGTGCAGGAGTAAGCAAATGGTTTCAGAAAGACATTGGGGTCGATTCCATTTTATTTCCAAGAGAGCACAGTGCTTCATCTTTATTTAATATACCTGGGAAGTGAAGATTTAGGTTTAGATGTAGAAAATTCTTATTAGATATAATGAGTTACATGCATACAATTCACATTTTGCATGTACAAAACTGTTTGCACACATTTTACATATATGCTTTTGAATAAAAAAAAAAAAATCATATGTAAATAATATATAATATTATAATATGTTATTTGTTTTCAGTGTTACAAATATCTTGATTAAACGAGTTGAATATGGACTTACGTAGAATCTTAAAACTTGATTACAGTGTTGGGCCTCAGTGCTGCACCACTGCCATATATTTGTACTTTTTTTAATTCCATGTTTATGCCTGGCCACATTCCATGGAAGGATTTAAGCCTGAATTCAATCAAAGTTGCTCTAAATCCTCAATAAATCTGGAAAAACCTGCAAAACACTTAAAACAAAGTAAAGCAATCATCTCAACGTTCCTATAACAGTGTTTCCAAAGAAGGACTTAAGAGCCAAAATAAAATAAAATAGCCATCTCTGATATGAGCAGTTCTTGAGAAATAGTCTGGACAAATTGTATGAGATCAAGGCTATTTTGACAAGGTCAAAGGTCAGATAGAGAAACCGGCAAGCCTACGCAGACCTATACACCATAAGAAACCTACATGCAAAATTACAGAATGATACGCCCAGTGGTTCTTGAGAAATAGTCCGGACAATATTCATAAGGTCAGGGTAATTGTGACAAGGTCAAAGGTCAGATGAACAAAACAACAGTTTAATTTTGGAGGCCCAATCATAGTGAGTGCCAGTATAAAATTTCAAAAGGTTTGCATGTATAATTGTTGAGGAATTAGATACTGAAGTTGGGGCCAGTGACAGGAACGAGAGCGGGAATGCACACACAGGCACCGGCAGCCTGATGGGTGAGGGGTAAAAAAAAAAAAGGTATTCTAAAATTGTAGTATTACGTAACCTGATATATATTTAATTACTTAACCAGGTCATTTATTGTTCTAATTAACACGGCTTCACTGTACACATGATGACACATATCCTGCAATATTATATAACAGATTCGTATTCTCGCTCCAGTAAGAGTCTATAAAATGTCAATTACATTATTTAACTTTTCCTGGGGTCATCTGTGGCGGAACGCTCCGCATATGTTTTTACGCTAACGCTAATGCATACTCATCACTCCTCCTTGGAGAAGGAGTGAATATTTGCCATGGTCTGACCTTTGTTCCATCTGTTTTCTGTTTTGTCCCCTGAAAACGGATCGATTATTATGTAAAATTATGCTTACAAAAACACCAGCGTTCCTCATCTCATCCTCCGGCTTTCACCTGGGAAGTGCGACTCAAATGCATGTTTCTCCTGAGCAGTTAGCACACACGCTATATTAAAGCCAGGTGCAGAAAAGCATAGTTCAGGTACCATTTTCTCCAGGTCTTGGGTCGCATTCTCCATTGAAAGGACTGGTTGGTAGAGTTCACTGTGCTGTGGCGTCTTTTATTTAAGGCTGGCCGTGTCACTGTGGTGCACGAGGTCGAATAATAGAGTCTTTATCATTTTGAAAACAAGGAAGATTTTGCTTGAATGAGATGAGCACCGAGAGCTAGCGTTAAACGTCTCTCTCTCTCTCTCTCTCTCTCTTGCTCTCTCCGTTTAGCCCAGCACAACACCGTGCGGCTTTCGGCGTTTCTGTTTCTGATTGAGGTCAAGTTAAGGAACGGAGAGAGGGAGAAAGGGGTGGGGGGGTGGGGAAGCAATCCACATGTTCTCCGCTTCATCTTTTTGATGAGTGATAGAGTTACAGCAGGAAAAATGGCTTCGGTCATTGGCTGAATAAAGTGGACTGCCTACCACGAGACGGATCGAGACCCCCTTCCCAACCCCACCACCACTACCACCACCACCACCACCACGTCAGCATGAAGGACCATGTTACTGGGTGGGTGATACAGGTGGAAAATAATAGGTTTCATTTCAACTACTCCTCTAGTGTTTTAGCGGCACGTACGCCTCACAAGAGTTCCGAGTCCCAGGCTCAGAAAGCGCCTTTCTGTGTGGACTTTGCGTGTTCTCCCCATGCTCGCCTGGGTTTCCACCGGGCCCTCCGGTTTCCTCCTACAGTCCAAAGACATGCACATTAGGCTCAATGGCTGTTCCAAATTGCTCCTAAGTGTGAGAATGAATGGTGTGTGTGTGTGTTGCCCTTTGATGGACTGTCGAGCTGTTCAGGTTGGCTGTCGGCTGAGACGACCCTAGTAGGGTTAACTCACCCACGCAAACCGAGCTGCATAATCCCGATACGGTCGCCGAGAGGCCGGAGCCTATCTCAGGACAACACCGGGCGAATGCGGGGTACACCCTGAACAGCTCGCCAGACCATCGTGGCTCCAACACGCAGACAACTGTTCACACTCACACCTTAGGGGCAATTAGGAAGAGCCAATTCACCTAACGTGCACGTCTTTGGACTGCGGGAGGAAACCGGAGACCCGGAGGAAACCCACACAAGCATGGGAGCATGCAGACTCTACTCAAGGAAACGGCATTCGAACCTTGCCGTGTGGCCGACATACCAACCACTATGCGACCGAGCCGCCCCAAATGGGATTAAGAGGTTCGGCAAAGGAGTGTTTTATTTCCTTTTGGCTAAACTCTCACTTTCTGTGTGTGTGTGTGTGTGTGTGTGTGTGTGTGTGTGTGTGTGTGTGCGTGCGCGTGCATGCTCGCCCTTTGGGCCCTCAGAGAGAAGTCCTCATGTACAAAAAAAACCCATAAAATCAACAATCCAGGTCCCATCCGGTTTGGAGCTCCATGGCAGATCTTTGCACCAACTCGCCTGTCTCGCGCTCCATCCAGCGCGCTCCCCACTCCGTATGGGCGCGCGCGCGCGCTCGCTCGCTCGCGCGTATGTGTGTACGTTTGTGCGTGCGTGCGTCCGCGCGCGAGCTCTGCCTTCCCCTCACCTTTCCGAAAAGCTGCTCTTCCCCGCGACGAACCCGAGTGAGCGCAGCCTGAACGGCAGGAATCCACCGCGAATAAAAGCCGCTCCGACTCTCACTCACACCACGGAGGGACCGTTTCTCTTCGAACCGGGCTGTGTGTGTGTGTTTGTTTGTTTGTTTTCTTTCAAGACAGACAACGTAAATACATACATATACACACACGCGCGCGCGACCTCGTCTTTTCCTGTGAGCCACAGTTGACTGATGAGGACAGGTTGCCGTTTTCTGGTGCCGGTTCTGGTTTTCCCTGGTCTTCTGCTGGTCCGCGTCTTTCTCCCGACTTCGAGAAGAAGTGAGAAGTGACTCAGACTTTTCAGAGCCGGAGAAGGAGTCGGTCGGTTCTCTCACACGGGTCGGTTTATCCGAGCATGCCCCGCAGCCTCACGGCTCCTCACACCGGAGAACAAGCTCCTCGTGCCGCCTCCTGTTTCCGCTCCGGCACGCACTTCTGAAACTCACCCACAGGTAAGAGTGGCTGTGTTTACTGCGGTTTGTGCCGCTCGGAGTTCGGCTTCACCGCAAAACTTTTTTTTTTTTTTCCTCCTCAGGTCAGTGGAGCCCGCGCGTGCGAGAGCAGATCTCGTTCATGCGCGCGCGCCGTTCAGAAGTTTGGGTTAATACCACAAAAATACTGTGTAAAAATTATTACACAAATAATGATAATAATACGAGGATATAATACACCGTGGATCTGTGAGGGGTAATTAAAGTGGTCGGAAAGGGGGGTGTGGGGGGTGGGTTAGCGTGGCTAATTGAGAAACGGCTAATCAAAACACAAGCAGATGTGGATGGATTTGCTGCGTCTCGCGCTCGTAATGAGAGGATGAATGGAAACTATTAGGCGCGTGCGGCGCGTGCGCGCGGACACTCACGAGACGCTGATTTGGAAACATTGCCTCTAATATTTATTGTCATTATTTATGTATTTATTTATGTAGCCTTTTTTTTTTTTTTTTTTTACACCTTGGCTGCAAACACACACACACACAAACACAAACACACACACACACAAAAACACAAATATATATATATATATATAAATATATAAATAAA
>JAQMYF010000002.1:31645968-31658468 GCA_030014195.1 Neosilurus mollespiculum | reverse complement strand
CTATACATGTTAAGCTCTGAGTAACGGATTCCACTGTATGAAGTTAGAAGAGACGCGGTCTAGTTTTTAATGATTTCATTATACATACAGCACTGCTAGCAGAAATAGCAATTTTTATATATATATATATATTTTTTTTTTATTGATCCCGTAAGGGAAATTAGACTCTATGTTTAACTCATCCAAAGAGAGCACACATTCTCGGAGCCACATTTCAGCGCCTGGAGAGTAGTTATGGGGGTAGGTGCCTTGCTCGAGGGCACTTTACCCATGAAGGTGGATAAATGGGAAGTTGCCGCTCACTTCCCCCGCCACCACCTGATTTTCCTACTGGTTCAGGAATCGAACCAGCGACCTTCCTTTCCCGAACCCGCTTCTCTAACAATTCGGCCACGGCGCCTCCTCTTTCTGTAAGCTGTTTTGTATGAATTGTGTATGAATAATTTGTTATTTTAAGATGTACAGGTTGAACTCCTATAGCTCTGTCCATAAACTCTAGAAAATTCTGCTGGATAAATAATTATGTTCTTTTGTTTATGAATTAAGTTTATTCTGTCATGCAGACTGTAGATGAAACTTGACATCAACCTACATCCATTCTGTCTTAATTAAACAAATACTTATTTACTTGCCGAACCGCTTAATCCTACTAGGGTCGCGGGGAGGCTGGTGCCTATCTCAGCCGACACTGGGTGAAGGCAGGGGAGATCCTGAACAGCTCGGCAGACCATCGTGTTGAACAAGTACGCTGTTGTCTATATAAATCTTGTGCTGGTTTTTGACTTATTTGCTCAATTTTGCAGTGGTATATTTTGATCGTAGTCCAATTTGAGTTTGAATCAAGCATTAAGCAGATTTTAAACTCGAATCAGGAAACACAAATGAGTAATTCAGTGGTATTTGTGTGATGTTTGAAATTTAGAAACCGCTACAGTGAGTGCTTCCATCACCATCATCTTCTATAATATAGAATGTTATGAGTTAGCTGTTTTGTTGACTGTCAGTGGAGGATCTGGCCTTTGTGGTTTTCCTGGTCTGCTCTATTGTGGACTTTACAGAGGCGCGATGCTCAGCCCTAATAATCACGTTGTTGATCTTACCAACCCTGAACACACTTCTCTCTGCAGGGACAGGACACGTGTGCCAACAAGCCAGCCTTCTGTTTCATTTCATCCCCCTTCCTTAAAGATAGCCAGGTGTTCATAACTCCAGGTGTTGATATTACCTACCGCCTGCCTTTAGTGTATTTGTTTTTTTTTATTATTATTATTAGCAAGTTTGGGTTTCTGAGACATTAGTTTCTCGAGGCTTAGGGGCAAACCTCGGCAAGGCAGGCGATAAATGCTTTTACTGCGTGCGCATCGAAATCAGACACTGATCTTAACGAAGCAAAGCATGGGTTCAGTAGAGCTTTTAAATTTCAGGCAGCACGCCTCTTTCGCTCTTTATCATCAACTGAAAGGGCAAAAACAAACCAGTTTCACACTCCCAGGCCCCAATAATAACACGTTTCTTACTGATTGGATAATAGGGAGTTTGTAGCAGACATCATTGGGAAGTTTCCATTGATCAGCTCAGGCAGCGCACTTGCCACTTTACACGAGATAAAGGAACTTAATTCCAGCCAGTAGCACTACGTCACTGGAAGCTAATTATGTAAGAAGAAGAGTCAGTACGTCTTGGCCGAGCGCTGATCTTCTCGATGGGGAAGTGTTACACATGTTGCACGTGCTGTCATGCATAACCTCTTCATTTCACACCATTTTACGCACGCAAACCGCAGAAAGGACGTGTTATATTTACTTTATGCCGAAAGTCCGAGATTAATATTTACGTGCTTTTACTCTGTGTGGCTGACTTATAAATACAGACATCTGGAAAAGCTGGCTCAGACAAAGTGCCTTTGTCTCAGGCAAGGCTATAAATAGGTTGCAGTGAATGGCAAGCTCTGTGATTCTCATCTTGACCACAGTGCAAATGATCATGAACCGGACAACTGCCATTTCTGTGCTTGATGTTGTTCTCCAGGCAAGAGAACATGCCCTTCTGGCACAATGAACCTACAGGGCACCAAGGACTCCAGGCACTGGTAGGAATTTCTATGAGGAAAGCACTCGGACACAGGAGACAGCGCGGTATTCCAAACGCCGTTTAATATCAGCCCGCCACCCATGACGTGAAACGTACGTCTATTTGAGTTAGACTTGGACGTCCACTGCCAAGTCTGGAATTAATCATAAACTGACAAGCACAAGCGTAATAAGACTAGACCTTACAGAGCCGCCATCGACTCCCCAACCACCCCCCCCCCCCATCCCCCCCGCTTGTAACTTAAGAGGTCCAATAAGAGAGGGGCATCATTAACCTTCGCATCCATGATGGCAGGAGATGAAAAGCCGTCTGAGCAGCCAGGCTACTTCACAGCTTGTACTGGATGACGACAAGAACCTGGGCGCGTTTCTTATCCGAGATGAGATTTTTAATTGGAGCACATATACAACGGAGGCAACACAAACTAAAAAATGTGAAATGTTTCTAGAAACCAAATTGAAGGCTTTATAAAAGCAATCACATTCTCCTGCCCTCGGTGCCAAAAGTAATCGAGTCAGCTAAATCCGTCCGCTGTTTGTTTGGGTGACTGAAACTTCCCACTCCACCTGAAAGTGCCGCCGGCTATTTTTAACCTAGTATTTGCTGCAAATCAGAAACCATGCTGGAATTAGCACTTGTTCGTTTAGATGAAGCTGAGATTATTTTAATTTGATAACACCTGGTATGTGTTTTTATTTTAAATCCAATTCTTCACACGTACGATGAATTTGTCATGAAAATAGTTTATAAAAAGTAAGGGTAAGGCGGTATGTCAAGAGCTTTGAGCGGTTAATCCAATAAAAAATTCTGACTGAGTTTCCATGATTCCCGGCCTGGCGAGCTGTTCAGGGTGTACCCCACTTTACCCCAGAATTGAATAAGATAGGAATAAGCGGTTTGGAATAAAAGTTTCAAAATATTGTCTGTTCATTTTGGGAGAATTTCCATCACTTTGCTTGATGATGATGATGTTTCGGAAGAGACGTCGGCGGCCCATATAAAGATGAAGGGGTGGAGTCCTCTTTGAGGTTCAGTCAGCATTCAGGGCCTGGAAGTGTTTCTCTGTATATTTAATTGGTATTTGTCAATGAAAGACCTCAGAAAGCTCCCTTTAAAGTCTTTTGGTGGTTCTTGATGTAGATTTGCTTTATTCATATCCTTTTACAGCACAGGATTGAAGGCGCTTTCTTAAATCTCAGAAAGTGTAGTTTCTGAAGTAGCAAATAAGAGATGGGGATCTTCAAATTGTAGGTTCTAATAGGGGATGATCTGGTCTAGAAAGTACAGGATCAACTAACCTCTAACAGCGCACAGGGACAGTTTGGTGTTCTGAATATTTCTTTAGTGGATCTGAGAGTTGACCACGACTGTATTGGACTGGTCGTTGTTTTGCTATAAATTTGACTTGCATTTTATAAAGCTGGGAAATGAAATTGCTTTACCACTTTTAATCGTCTGGCTGTAATTTATGTGAAATCTTTAATAAATGATTTTTTAGAAAATGCTAAAAAATGGTTTACATAATTACATCCACCAAAGAGGTTATGTTCTACCCCTGGTTTGTGTGTTTGTTAGCAGGATTATATGAAAAGTTATTTGTGGATTTCTACCATTTGATTTTGATGAATATCTGGATCAAATTCTAAATCCGGGAATTTTTTAAAGAATTTGTTAACACTGTGGGATAATTTTTGACATTTTGATTTATATGGGGGATTGTTGGGCTTGGTGGGGGTTTGCTAAATATTTATATAATTGCAGTAGTGTAGTTATGTCAGGCTTATATATTATATACACACATATAGATAACACACACACACACACACACACACACACACATATATATGTATGTATGTGTGTGGGTATATATATGTGTGTATATATATATATATATATATGTATATGTGTGTGTGTGTGTGTGTGTGTGTGTGTATATATATATATATATATATATATACGTACATATATATGTATATATGTATGTATATGCAGAATACGCCCTGGACGGCTTGCCAGCCCATCGCAGGGCATATATATATATATATATAAAATAGGTGTTTTTATATATATATTTATATATATATATATATATATATATATATATATATATATATAGGTGTTGGTCACTTTAGCAAAAAAAATTTGGTGTTCTTCTGCCCTCATCCTCCGTGAAACTCCAAGAGGCCTTTTTACAATTTTTCCCTGAAGTATTAAAAAGTTTGATATTAAGTTGTATACATGCCTTTGTAAGTCGGGGAAATTCTTGTGTTATTCACGCACAGGTTTACCCCTCGACCCTGACAGATAGTATATTCAGAATAAAATGTTCAAAAAACTTCGTTATAAAACCTGTTTTTTCTTTCTGAACAGTGCATACTCCCCGTAAATCATTCTCAAGTCTGTGCGCCAGACCTATTTTTGCTCGTTGCGTCTAAGTGCCATTTTGTGATGATGTTTTCATCAGTCATTACCCAGAACTGATTAGCAGCGAGCCTGGCCTGTGTTGGTAGGAGACAGCTCCAAATCCGAGCTCAGCAGGCCCTGGGGCTGGCCGATGCAGTCCGGTCTGCGAGCCGAACCACTTAGCCGCATTTCCGTCTGCCTTTTTTCTGTTGCGCCATGATAAGATCTCTCTGGAATGTTTCTCCCAGCTTCCGAGGTCCCCCTGGTTGTGTGTCTGGTTACTTTAGTGCAATTAAGGGAGAGATGGAAACACGCTCGATAGCATCTGAGAGAAACACTGTTTTGTTCCCAAAACCGTATGTGTATGTGCCGTGTACTTCATAATTATTTATAGGACCTAATAAAAGTTTGTTAGCTTGGGATACTTCTTGTCTGTGTTTTTGTAAGATGATGTGCCATATTTGTTTTTACGATTGGACATGCTACTGAGTGGTGTGTGTGTGTGTGTGCGTGTGTGTGCGTGTGTGTGTGTGTGTGTGTGTGTGTGTGTGTGTGTGTATGCGCGCGCGCACACGCGCGTGTGTGTGTGTGTTTGAGGTGGGAAGAATTGTAGGCTCCATTTAAGCAATTACCTTTGCGAAACCCATATTAGTCAGAATTGGATAATCTTGTATTGCAGGAGCTTAATGCATCCTGCTGCTGCGAAATGGCTTCTTGTCCTCAATAACATATAAGGAGATGTTGATGATTTAAACCAGTAACAAACAAAGCCTGGTAAAAAAACATCACTTCCTTTCATAGAGCGCAACATAGAGTTTAACACCACTGCTGTGTAATAACGGTGAACTTCATTAACTAACTAACAAAATAACTAACTAACTAACTAACTAACTAACTAAATATTTATTTATTTATTTAGGAATAATGTTTATCAGTGATCTAGCTAATTTAAAACATTTAATATTTAAAACATTTCTGCCAGCATTTCTTTTCATTACTACACCTACATTACAAAACTAAATTTCATATCAAGACTACATGAAATAACAGGTCACTGACTGCAATACATCATTAATACATATAGCTTTAATGTTATCAGGTGCTTATGTCAACCACATGCAACTCCCGGACTGTTTTAAGATAATGGGACTTTGTACACTTTCTTTCAGTTCAGAAAACTTTCTATTAGAACTGTATGTCTTACTTGTTTTTTTTCCCCCAAATAAAACACTCACTTTAACTCAATCATTTGCTGAACTGCTTAATCCTTCTAGTGTTGCGGGGACGCTGGAGCCTATCTCAGCCGGTATGTGTCGAAGGTGGGGTACACCCTGAACAGCACCCCATACCATCGCAGGGCCAACACACACACACACACACACACACACACACACACACACACACACACACACACACACACACAAACTAGGGACAATTTGCAACAGCCACTTAGCCTAATAAGCATGTCTTTGGACTTTGGGAGGAAACCGGAAAACCCCAGGGAAATCCATGCAAGCATGGGGAGAACATGGAAACTCCACACAGAAACGACCTCGCCAAGACAGGAACTCGAACTCAGGACCTTCTTGTGCGAGGTGGATTTGTTAACCACTATGCCACCGTGCCACTCACATATAATAATAATAACAACAGTAATAATAATATTAATAATAATAGCAATAATAATAATAATAGCAATAATAATAATAATTATTATAATAGTAATAATAATATGATAAATAATTTTTTGCTTGTGGTGCACATGAATTAAATATAATTTTCAGTATGTGGAATCCACTCCCAGTTCTTGTAGATGTCTTTTTAGTTTCGTGTCAGTGGATTGACTTTCTTTGGGATCGACGCTGACATTTACTGAAAGCAGGATGATTTCAAACAAAATCTGCTCCAAAGAATTTACATTGTACATTAAAAATAAGGGCACGGTAGTGTAGGAGTTAGTCTTCTCACCTCACATGGTCATGATCTCTCTCTAGGCTTGCCTGGATTTCCTCTGGGTACGTTGGTTTCCTCCTACAGTCCAAGGACATGTATATTAGGCTGATTGTCCATATTTGGCTAATTCCAAATTGCCTCGAGGTGTGAATGGATATCCTGGAGAACAGGTACTGCAAGGGGCTTATAATCCTCGCAGGTAAAAACATACACTGCAACAGAAACTGCAAGCGTGGCTGTGAAAAAAATGGTAGGGGCGATAATACTAAAAACAAACAAAAAATAATCGAGTGTTTCTAATGACAAATCATTGGTTTCTATAATTTTGCTATTTTCTTACCACAGGAAAAAAAAACACTTTTGTTTTCAACATGTGGAGTTCTCATACACACTACTGTGTGTGTATGAGCAGAACGAGATAATGATTTCCAATAAGGCAGGAAAGATATGACTATAAATATGCAGTAGAACTAATAGATAAGACCCAATACACAGCAATTAATATGAGTGATTCGACATAAGGTCCTTTCTCACATTCTCTCAAACAAATGATTACAAATGAAAATACTACACGTTTGAAAACGCTTTACAAAATGGTGCATCATGAGGCCAACGGTGACGTTTAACTTGAAAAGTTACTCATGTTATGTTTCTGTTGGTTGTCAGGGTTGTGGGGAGGCTGGAGCCTATCGCAGCCGACTTTGGGCGAAGGCGGGCTACATCCTAAACAGCTCGCCAGGCCATTACAGGGCTAACACACACAATCAATTACACTCACACCTAGGACACTTACATTTAATAGCCAGTTAGCGTAATGTGCATGTCTTTGGATTGTTGGAGGAAACCGGAGTACCTGGGTGAGACCCATGCAAGCACGGGGAGAACATGCAAACTCCACACAGAAACACCCTCGCCGAACCCAGGACCTTCTTGCTGTGAGGCAGACATGTTAACCATTACGCCATCGTGCCGCCACTATTTTGTCATCAATTTATTAATCATCAAATGTTTTTGATGGAACATCACCGCAAATCACCTGGAAGTTATTCCGACTACGAAGAAATGCTGTGATCCTGAAGGCAGCGGTTTCTTTATGACGGTTCCCCCATGGACAGGGCATGAGGGCTCAATGAATGGATCGTGAGCATGAACATGATGTACAATATATGCCACACAGTGACCGGATCTCAACCCGACCGTACGCCTGTGTGAGTATCTGGAGCCAGGTGTTAAACATCATCAAAACACCAACTGAGGGAATATGCTTTGGAACACTTTGGCAGTGTTCCTGATAGAGACGTGTAGAATCTGTGTCAGGGCTCATGGTGACATGTGGTGGCCCAGTCTTTCCAGACCCTTGTTTATTGTTTTTTTTTTTTTCTTCATTCATTAGTTATCCATTTGTATATCCTTGGCTGTCGGAGGACTCGAGGCACTTTTAACAGGAAGTGGTCCTGGGTTTAATAGTGGCTCTGTGAATTATAATATTTTTTTAGACATCGAGAACTTTATCCCCTGTGTGTGAGTTCATAAAAAACCTTTGCTTAATTGCATTGAATAAAAACAAACAGGGAAAAAAAAATCATGAATATGCAACTAGAGCCACTCAGAAAGGCAGATGGAAGAGAAATGGGAAGAAAGTGATGAGTGATTATTTTGTCTGTGGCCCAGTTGTTGTGGCAAAGGACGTTGGTGTTGCGAGTGGAGTCCATTTCCATTCAGAGCGATTCCTTAGCAGTCCTCGTGCTTTAATTCCTGGCTAGACTGATGGTCTGCTGAATGGAGGTCATTACCCTGGAATGCAGGTCACTTGCGTGACCCCACTTCTCAAAGAACTCGGAACCCCCCACCGCCCCGCAGATATTGCACATATTAATAACGGCGGCGTATTGCTGCCATTCACAAAAAAACAGTATCACGTTATAATGTGAAGTGTTGATTGTTATAATGTCAAACTTTTCACAAAATGTAGCACAGGTTATAATAATATTTTCGTGTTATTTTTACATTGTAAATTGTTAACACGGTAATTACAAGTTTGCTTGTTATAATGACTTAAAGATAGTGATAACCTAAAAAAATTTGTAACATAATAAATATTGTAGTAACATGAAAAATGTCACATTCTAACATGATAAATATGATATTGTTATAACATTAAATGTTTATTGCTATAACATAATTTTTTAATGTTAAAATAACATTAAATGACAGTTATAATGTGAAAAATGCCACATTCTAACATGAAAAAGATTATATTCTCATATCATTTTAACATTATTGTTATAATATGATAAGTTTGTATGTTTAAATAACATTAGAGTGTAGTTATTACCTAAAACTTTCATGCTATAACATGGTATATATAATGTACAGTTCTTATTATGTTGTAATTTTATATCACAATAACATGAAAATATATTGTAATATATTTAAACATATATTTTATATATTATAATATTTTAATATAATCAATATTATATTATTATAATCTTACATGTCTAAAATGATAATTTTGTATGTTTAATTAAACCAAAACATACTGTTTTAGCCTGAAAATTTTCACGCTATAATTTGATAAATATTATATTGTTATGATGTAATAATTTTGCATGTCAAAATAACATAAATAACAAGAAAATTTTTATGTTGTATGAACAGTCCACGCTGAATGTGATACTGATCTTTTCTTTTACCTGAGTGGCAGCAATACGCTGCTGTAATTAACAGATGTCTTTGGCTGGTTCCCAATAAACGTGCCACTTTGGTGATTGCATTACAGAATTTGAAATAAGATGAAGGTTATTGAAGTATAATGACAACATCTGATTAATATCAGTAGCATTATGGAGACTCTACAAGTTGAAATGATAGAATTACAGTTTAAACACTCTACTGTACTATTAAAGTCATTCACAGAAACTTTTTTTTTCTTCTTCTTGTTTTTCTTCATTTCATGACTGGGGGTTGTGAAGTGGTTCTTGTGAAACTGTATTTTTAGCCTACAAAGGAGCAGCAGTGTAGTGTAGCATTTGGGAAGATTGCATACCGCCGAGTGGCGATGAATAGCCGTTCCTTCTCTAACAGTTACCACCAAATCTAGGCTGGGTCAGGCCATGCGGCGTGGGACCGTTTGCATCTCAATTACACCAATGGCAGAATTGGTTAACACATGTTAATGAAGGTAACGATCCAGGGAGAAATTCTGTGCCGGTTCCTTCACCCCCTATCCCGTGCCTAAAGACCTCGGTGAGAGAGCTCACCATGCACAATGAAACTGGATCTCATCTGAAAGACTGAGTGGGCCATCAGTGTCTGCTCCTCTAACCCACTTTCTTTTGCTGTACTAAAGTCTTACTTAAAAGCTCTTTGCATTGCATTGTTGTCTAAAGATTAAGTTTAAAACCTAGGAGGATAGTTAAGACCTGCTCTTGCCTCGGCACGTATAATTGTACCTAGAAGGTGAACAAGTTTTTGTTTAGGTTTGAGAATTATCTATGGGGCTTTTAAACTGAATTTCATGTATAAAAAAACAAAACAAACACCCCCCCCCCAAAAGGGAAAAAAAAACAGTGGGTACTTGTTCAGCGGTGAATTATAAACCGTCCATCATACACTCTCAGAACGTTTTGCATTGGTTGTGGCTCAGAACAATTTAGCATTAGCATTAGCTTAAAGGTAATTATGTACCGTAAAGCCTTTTTATTATGTGAAGGTACATTATATCCACATTTTTTAAAATGCACAGTAAAGGTAGAAAATTATGGCACAGTGTGCTTTTTATTTGATTACTTTTTATTTAGACTATATTACATAACATATTTTAATCTAATAAAATTCGATTAATTATTTTCAATTATTTAGGCCTATTAGTTTTTAGAAAATAAAAAAATAATGAAATAAATATATCTCTTTATAGGTATTAAATAAATGCTCATTGAATGATCATCATTATTTATTTATTTTTTGTACATGGTTGCCAGGAAAATATTAGTATTAAATTCATCCTGTATTATATTTAATCAATCATAAATTAGTTATTATGCACAAAGAAGTATGGGGTGTTATTTTTTCCCAATACATTTTGATACGTTAATAGTTTGACATGCTAGCAAGTTTGGGTTTGTTCGTAGCTGTAACACTTTTAGATTAGCTCTTTCCTATGCTGTTACTGTTAATGAAATAATGTTAGCTGTACCACAGATTCTGAACACAGTCAGGTCAAACATCAATGGAGGGATATTAGAATAAATTAAAAATTATATAGAAACGTATCGTCTCGCAGCAGATATCAAATCCGTAAATATTGTATTGGTTGGAAGCCTGAGGTTTTTCACCCCTACGTCACATCATTGTAAAGCATCATTGTGATGATAAATAGTACAAGATGTGTGGTCTGTGGTGAAAGAAGCCAACCCTCTCTGTGACACCCCCCCCCTTCCCCAAACAACAACCCCATCTAAGTTTTTACCTTACTCTCTGTTAACCTCCAGGGTCACCGAGCACTCGTTCCTGATACATTCAAGCAGCGTTTCTACTTCTGAGTAACAACAGTGTTAACTTTAAATTACAACCGTTTTAAAGCCGTTGGAACATTTCGGTAGCTGTGTTTTCTTAGCATACAGAAGCAGTCCTGAGTTTGAACCCGGGAGTTAATGGGCTCCGAGTTTTGCAGGAGCCTTTGAAAAAGGTCAATACGATACGGTCAGATTTAGCAAGCGGCATTAACTGCTGGTTGTGTTGTCAGGAGAGATTTAGACCTGACAACTGATTTCTCTCAGGGAGCACACTACACCCTCCGTCTTTGTCTGCAGATTTTCAAATGATTTGCTGTCTACTGCGCGCTCTCCATCTCATAGCAAGACATCACCCTTTCTTTGTTCGCAAGTGGAAAACAAAACCTCGGCCTGAAAAATCTGCCTTTGGTGCAGGGTATAGAGGATTTGCACTATGGATATCGCTTACTACTTTAATGTCCTGTCTGGGGTTTACACGTTGCTCACATCAACCACTATTTCCCTAAACACCCAACAATATCGCCCACTTTCTTTTCTTTCTTTATTTTTTTTTTTTTTTTTTTTTTACCACCTTTGACCAAAATGTCATCTCTTCAACACATTGTAAAAGCCTCACTTTTTAATGTTTTGTGTTGCCTCCTGCTATCTTAAAAAATTAATCATGCTGTTGAATAATGCCTCACGATGATCTGTGAATAATTGATGATCTGATGCTTAATAGAGGGACAGAGAAGGCTTTTCTCTCGTACAGCTGCTTGTCTGTGGCATTCTGAAAAGCATTACACGTCTGCCCACTGGAGCAATTCATTTTAAAGCATCCATATTTTGTTCAGTTAATATGTGCGTATCTTGTATTAGGCACAGAACCGCTATAGGGTGCAACGAAAAATCACTGTACAAATTTATGATCCGAATTGTTAAAATAAAAAAAAAAATAACACATATTATTATTATTATTAGACGGCACACTCTTTTGTACTTTAGTTTTTTCCTAGCTGTTACTGCTTTGTTTACACAGCAGAGGGTTCAGTGCAATGGATGGAATACAAGTGACGTCACCGTGATTAGAAGCACGAACTCGAACGCCGTGAAAACACCCACACAAAACACATCTAAAAGATGTGAAGTAGGAACGAAGGGCTGCCACTAACGACTGTTTTTTTATCGAATAATCCACCGACCGTTTCACCGATTACTCGACTAATATAAATGAAGACTTTTCTAATCTAATCTAAATCTTATCGACCATTTTTAAATTTTACATCCATTCATTGTAACAAACAAAGTTATTGTGTAATGCAACACAATGTACACACAGGTTTACATATTAAAGTGCAGAACTGTTGGTTTAAACTGGCAACTCCAGCATGATAAAAAAATCAAAACAAGGCCTATTTAATTGGGTTTGCATTTAAGTTTCTATTAAAACCCCTAACAAGTTAAAACGTTAGATTTTATTAAAGTATATAAATACTTGACTTTTCCCCAAATAACCTGACTTTACACTCCAAATCTTTTTAAGACCTCACCCCCCTA
>JAQMYF010000002.1:31638468-31640968 GCA_030014195.1 Neosilurus mollespiculum | reverse complement strand
TTATCTTCTGCAACCTGAAAGGAGGAATGTGACGCTATCAGTTAATGGAAATGACATTTCCAAATTTCATTTAGAGATAATCCACTTCTCGTCCACTAAAACATCAAAATTACTGCTAACAATACGTCAAGGCAGCGTTAAAACTTAGTTACCCTTCCACATCACGTTTCCGATAAACCCCCGGAGAGAAACAGGTACAGGTACCTTAGCGGTTTAATAGGATTCCCCGTTCTCACTTACTCGTGATTATTAGGTAGTGCGTGCCATTTCAGTCTCAAAATAGGAAGGTGTATCAAAACAGGCAAAGTCTTTTAGACTTTTCGTGGATCTTAAATACAGTGCATGGCCCTCTAAGAGATCCAGATTATTCAGTTGGTCTTATTATGTAGGGGCGGAACAGTGGTGTAGTGGTTATCACATTCACAGCGAGACGGTCCCGGGTACGAGTCCCAGGCTTCATGAGGGCGTTTCTGTGTGGAGTTTGCATGTTCTCCTTGTGCTTGCATGGGTTTCCTTCGGATAATCTGGTTTTCTCCCACAGTCTAAAGACATGCACATTAGGCTAACTGGCTGTTCCAAATTGCCTAGAGGAGTGATTGAGAGTGTGGATGGTTGTGTGTGTTTGCCCTACGATGGATTAGCAAGCTGTTCAGGATGTACCCTGCCTTTGACCAGAGTCGGCTGAGATAGGGTTCAGCCCCCCTGTAACCCACAGCCAGCAACTAATTGGATGTATGAATGTTATTATGAACCTAAAAAAATAATTATTACGTCCACCAATGAGGTCATGTTTTACCCCCGGTTTGTTCGTTTGTTAGCAACAGCATGTTAAAATTTATGTTTGGATTTTTGTAAAATTTCTACCAGAGGCGGAGCTTTGGACAAGGAAGACTCCATTAGATTTTGGGGGTCATCTGGATCAAATTCTGAATCATCATCTTCCGCTGGTTCTGGGGTCGGGTCGCGGGGGCAGCAGCCTAAGCAGTGTGTTATTACAGAAGGCCCAGAAGGTTGATTGGTGATTGGGTTGTTTTTTTTTTGCTTGGCAGAGGTTTTTGCTCTCCAAGTGATTGTGTTTTTGCATTAAATTAGTGTTTTTCATTATTCTTCAATGCCAAAAGTGCATTTTTCTTTGTCAGAAAAGAAATAAGTCATTCCCACCCAGTTAAAACCTTCTCATTTCTTCAGCTAATGCCCTTGTGTTGATTCTCTCTCTCTCTCTCTCTCTCTCTCTCTCTCTCTCTCTCTCTCTCTCTCTCTCTAGTTATAGCATAACATTTGTTGTGTACTTACCTCTAAACACAAAGAAGTACAAGGTTTCAAAACAAGACCTTGCAATATTTTTATTGTATACTGGAGATGACTTAATGTCTGAAATCCATCAGGGCGTTAGGGCTTTTGTTCTGTCCCATTACGTTTCGACCAGCAGGGATTGCAGCACTCGATCAATGGACTGGGCAGTAAAATTGATATATATGCAGCATGACCCATTAGTAAAACACCAAAAAAAAGATTAATTAGCAAGTGTTAAATTTAGAACAACGCCAGATGAATTAGTCTGTTAAAATCACGCAGTGATATTCATTTATTTTTATAGTTATTTGCCATTTGCCAATCTGCATAATCCCACTAGGGTCACGGGGAGGCTGGAGGCTGAGATAGGCTGAGGGGTACACCCTGAACAGCTCAGCAGTCCATTGCAAGGCTGACACAAAAACAACCACCCACATGCACACTCACAATTTTGAATACCTAGTTTGCCTAAAGTGCATGTTCTTAGATTGTGGGAGGAAACCCATGCAAGCATGGGGAGAACATACAAACTCCACAGAAATTCCCTTGCCGAGCTCGGGATTCGAACCCAGGACCTTGCTGTGAGATGGATGTGCTAACCACTACACCACAGTATTGATTGATTGATTTTCTTTTTCATGGCTGTGATATAAGGCACATGAACATTATCAATATGTACCCAGTAAATAGAGGACTTTTTCTGGTTCTAACTTTCTCCAGGGGCCTTGTATTTTTAAAAAAAAATCGTTCTATTTTTATTTATTTATTTTTTTGTTTGTTTCTTTTACTAATTGAGTGCCTCCGGGGTAGCAGTGGTTCAGATGGACTGATAGCCATAGCACCATGTGTTGAGCTGCATCAGCTGGCCTGTGAGGGGTCATTGATTGATTTTCCTCTCCGATATCTGGCTCAGTGGGACACTAATGTCATCTGATCACTGACCCACCACAGAAAAAAAAGAGAGCTGAATTTGTGCTGCACTCACTTTTAGTGTTAGTGAAGAGGACAGTGTTACGTATGTGAAAGCTTCACTTGTCTTTGGTCTGCGTTTCTTTTCGTACGACGTTCCCTTATATTTAATAGACTTGTCATATTCTTCGACAATCAGTGTCATGACTCTTTTCTTTTGACTTATTGAAAGCTTGGGAGTTAATTCAGAGGTCAAGCAAGACTTGCAAGCTGTCAATCATGTATTGTAATGACACGG